>OVBA01000189.1:0-87130 GCA_900406435.1 Lepidium aucheri
TCCTCCGGTTTAGAAACTCAATAACTTGGACATCAGAACCGATAATTATCTAAATCAAAATTTTCCTGATCCGCTGACAAATAACCATTTCATAATAATTCGGTTCATAGCTTAATTCCTCCTGGTTCGGTGGAAAATCTCTAATAACCGTCTGCATGTCCAATTCAAGAAGGTTCCAGTTCACCCGACTTTGTACTTGAATAACTTTTAAAACATAGCGAATTTTGGCATCAATCTAATTTTACTCTCTTCTATGGTTACTTAAGTTTCGAAAACATCTTTTCTTGTTGCTTGATTCGTCGTCGTTTGGCTGTAATAAATTGACTAGTGGTCGTATGTCTCCATCGAGTCTATTGAAGATGTTCCAAGTTGTCTCTTTCATATCTTCTTAATATGAACTCCTTTTGAACTGATTCTTCTTGTCCGTGATTCCTTGAAGAGTGGAGTTTGTGGAAGAAGTCAATTTGTAGCTTGGTTCTCTTTGGAGCGTCTGGAAAGTCTCTATTAATGCTCGTATGTCCTCATGGTTAGTGGATAAAGGTTGTTGAAGTCCATATCTTGAGTCCGGCTCAGCAGCTTGAGAGTTTGTTGATTGATTTGGTTTGATGACCGCATCATTAACTAACACCCTTTTTGAAAGAAACGAGACCGGGACAATAAATCTGGCTGAGTAGTGTTTGCTATACAAGGGATTGTACCCTTTCTTATGGTTGATGGCAAACAAATGTTCAAGTTTTCCCTAGTGTTGGATGTCAATGTCGGGTGTATCTTTGCAAGTTAGCTAGATATGATCCGAAA
Organism: Lepidium aucheri; assembly: GCA_900406435.1. Lineage (NCBI taxonomy): Eukaryota > Viridiplantae > Streptophyta > Magnoliopsida > Brassicales > Brassicaceae > Lepidium > Lepidium aucheri. The sequence goes on from OVBA01000189.1 coordinate 799, forward strand.
ATAGGCAAAAGATGCGGGTGATTGTAACTGTAGGATGGGTGGTATGCTTAAACCAATGTGGGTCTATCTTGATATTCCTTACTACCGTTTCTGAATGGATCCAATGACAGCTCTAATGAATGGTCGCTATTGCGGTAATGAACACGTTTTGGTCGTTAAGGATGGAGTGAGAATATACTCCTATCTCAATAGGAGTAAAGTATCTTGCACAATGCTCCTTCCTTGTCCCGAGAAGATATCCTTTATTACTCTAAACAACATAAAATATGAGTATGATGAAGGGATTACCAAAGACACTGCATCCTCTTCTAGACCTTCATTGCGAAGAGAGTCATCTGAGCTCACTATGGACATGAACACATGAGAGCTTCCACGCTTTGATATTACTCCCACAATAAAGAAGGACAAGGAATTGCACTCCATTCTTAAGTTTCACCAAAGGGTAATAAAGCAAGCAAAGAGGAAGTTTGATTTGTTGGAAGGAAAGATAAAGACACTTGAAGGCTATGTGTCCGATGAGAAAATGAGGAATGAAATTCAAGCAGTGGATAGTGAGGACGAGGTTGTTTCTGGACAGCCCAATGATGATGGATGGGATGAGCTTAATGAGAAGATCTATGTCTACCATACCTATGGAGACCACTCTCACTAGTAAGAACCAATTCACCAATCTTTGGTACATAGTTTTATTTTGCTTTTGCATTTTTGCTTTTGTTGTTTTGGTCATTCTTTCTTGAATTTACTTTCTCTCCGAGATAGTGAGAAGTAAGTTTGAGGAGAGGACCTAGTTGCTAATGGTCATTTTAGTTGTGTTGTTTTCCATTTTCATACGTCATTCATTTTGCATAAAAAATTTCAAAAATCACAAAAGCAAGCATACAGTTGCATTTGCATTTTATCTAAGATTGAGTCTTTAGATGCATTTAGGTTTGCATAGGGAACAATGATGATATTTCCTTTATAACCTTGATGATCCATTTGTTAGGTTCAATTCTCAAGTTACTAGTTGTTTGATGCATAAATTGCTTGTTGAAAGGGAAGATTGATCCATGCTTTGAATTCTCGATTTTAGGTTCACCTTAGTCAAAGCATGTTGTGATTTGAGACCATTCCTTATTTATTGGAACCCAATAATGGCATGCAATTATCATACTATGCATTGCATTTGAGTCATGAATTACACATACATACTTGGATTTCTTTAATCATTTACCAATATTTGTGATCCAAGTAACCGATTTCATCAAAACAATCGGTTTTTAGACCTTTAGCTTAACCTTCTTTCAATCCACCACAATTTGCTGTGTGATTTAGGTCTTATTATCAGAATGAGCTTGGTAGAACATGTAAGGTTTGGGCCGACAAAGATGGCATCTTATGTAGTTCTGGATTCACGCTTTTTGAACCGGATAGGACTAGGTGGGAAATTGATCTTTGGTGTGCGGTTGTATGTGTTTTCTGCCTATAAAGGAATTGATTGGAAAAGGGAATGAAAAACAAAGAAATGTTCAAAGGAAAGCTTTAAGAGAGAAAGACTATGTAAAGTAAAGTTAAAATGGTCTAGTAAGGGGTTTTGGAGTAATGGAATGGTTGTTAAGTGGTTCATTGGTTGTTAAAGGGAATAAATAAAACAAAAAGGAATGAAAATGAAGTTGAACCGAAGTGTTAAGGAAGCCAAACCTGTTAGATGTCATATGTGTTGAAACCTCTCTCCTTAGAATGTTAATGAAACAATGAAGTTGTGAATTGATCCAAAAAGGAATGAATTGAAAGTGAGAAATTCCTTGAGATAAAATGGTAGAAAAATAAGATCATTGGGAATTAGTTTTAGCTTTGGGTTAAGATTGATTGTGTATATGTGGGTAGACGGGATTCTATCTTTGTATGCATCCATTGGCTTGAACCTTCAGCATTCTTCTAAAGCTCATTTCATTCATAGAGAGATCCTTGCATGGTACATTTTAAGCCTTAAATGAGAAGAGATCACTTTTATCTCTTAACCTTTCCTTACCCAAGTGAGTTCATTGAATTTGACATTCATTAAGCCTTACACGAATTAATGAATGTCAAAACGAATGCTGAATATGAATGCATGTGTAGGTTGATGTTGAATTTTGATTGGGTTGTGACGAGTATGGCTAAAAATTTTAAGTAGACTTGTTCACTTTGCACCATAGAATTACTAACTTGGACATTGATGCTAACATTGGATCATGCTTGCTTTGGCTTAGAGTTCCCATTCTCAACCTCTTCTCCGGTTTTGTGATTTGTTTGCTTGAAGACAAGAAAAAAGCAATTATGGGGGAGTTGATATATGTAAATATTATGCTATTTTCACTATCATTTTGCATCATTATCATCCATTTAAGTTGCATTTAGATTCATTCTAGATCATATTGTGTAGAATTCATGCATTAGAGTCCTTAGGTCTTGCATTTACATATTTGTTTTTTAGTCATCTTAGGTGAATTGGAGCTAAACTTGGAGGATTGGAGATCATGGAATGAAGCACTCAAGTATTGGGATTGAGTTAGTCAAGAAAAATGAAGGAGGAAGTTTGGTCATGGATCGACTTTTTGATCAACCGCCCATGGTCGATGGTTCGATGAGCCAAGACACGGGCGATGCATCCTCGATCAAGGGATCGATACATGCGACCCAATGAGAAGAATGGAGGAGAAAGCACAAGGGGAACGCTCAGGACGTGCGACCTCGATCATTAGGTCGACTCCTGGAGGCCGGCATACCAATGCATAAGAAGAACTCAGCTGTTCCAACCATCAACCACTTCTTCGATGGGCCATGATCATTTCGAATCACATACTAACAAAGCATGGCAATACACGGGATCGATCCTCAGCTTGACTTGGGCAGGTTGACCCTGGATTGTTGGCTTCCAAATATGCTGGAATGTGCAACATCGACCAATAACCCAACAAGAGACGTCCGAGAAGCCTAATTCGCATGCAAGCTTCCACGATCCACCCATCAACCATACGCCCAATCTGCACGCACCCGACGGTACCAGCACACGATTCTTCTCCTGCAGACAATGTTTCTTGACCATTCGGTTGACACCACCAACTCGAAAAAGATCCGACAGACACAAGTTTTATGGTCCGACCCAGTTTTTCCTATTTCTTTATTCATTTTAAAACCCTAATCTTAGGGTATAAATAGTATGATTCAGTCCAAAGTTAAGGAGGAGGCTTATTATTTGATGTACCTTTTAATTTCCTTAAGTTTTTATAAGTTTTTGTAAAGAACACATTGAGAGAGTTTAAGGGAAAGATTGGAGACTTTTGGATCATCTTCCTTAAAGATTAGTGAGAAATATGTTTTTCCCAATCTCCTATTATCTAATTATGTTTATGATTTCATCATTTGCTTTGTTTGCTTTTTGCACCATGTGTGAGTAGTTATTAGGATGGTTGAATGTTAGGTAGATCTAGGGTTGGGTTGTTGATCATTGATGCTTAGGTTGTTAGATTCCTTCTATTTAAGTATTCTTAATCCTAGATTCAACTTGATTACTTGAAAATAGATGCTAGGAAAATCATTGCCCGAGAGGTGTTAGATTAAATTCCCAAATGACCTATTTTAGAGCTTTCCTTCCTAAGCCTTTGAGAGATGATGTCTAGGGGATTAGTGACCTTAATGAATATGATTTTATTGATTGTTAGTTGATTGGTTTGCAAACAAGAGTTTAGAAAATTCTCTTGATTGGCATAAAGATAAATATCATGAGAGTTGGTTGATCTAGCTTAGTGATTCATGTTCTAAGCTGCTCATTACTGTACTTTGTTGCATCATTGGTTAATTAGCCCCGTCTTAGATCATTGCCTTGTTTAATACCATTCACTTGTTTATCATTGTTATTTGCTTTATAATTTTCTTGCTTTAGTTCGCTTTCATTTTAAGTTCATTTTGCTTTGCTTATGTATTTGTGTTTGGTTTGATCTTTCTTAGTAATTGTAGTTTTCAATTACCAACTTTGATTTCTTTAGCTTAGTTTTGAATCTTGTAAGTCCTATTATATTGATTTTAGGTTCTCGTAAGTTTGAACCTCAAATGCTCCAGTGATAAATTATTTGCATTTGTTGATTTTAATTGCTTGTTATCACCACATAAAAGAACAAAAAATCAACCAGGTAGAGGGATATATAGGAATCCTACCACCAGCTTTGAAGAGGCCTTCTAGATGCCCAAGAAGGTGAGAATCTCATCTCAAGGAGAGTCCAAAGTATGTATTCGATTATCTTATGAATTGAATAGAATATTTCAAATCTTGACATGTATGATAATTTGTATGTTATCAATTTTTATCATAGGAATGGGACGACCAGCAACGGAAGATGCACTCGCCGTTTTGGTTTAAGACATAATAAGGCATCTTGCAAGAACCTCATATAAGTATGTTTACAAAGTCATGTTAAGGTGGGAAAAACCAGTATAAATTACATCAATGGAATGGGCATGTAAGTTGAATAGATTTGAGGAAATTATCTCAGTTATATCTCCTTTTGTTTCGTACGTTTTTAGCTGCTTAGTATCGGAAAAATGCAAGGTACATTCATAGGTTGTGTTATATACCTTGGAATATTTTTATGGATTATATAGCTTAGCTATACATATATAACGAATGGATGTATATCTCAGCTATCTAATGCTTATGTAGCCTTCCATTTGATAATGTGTAATGAATCCCCCTTGTTGTCGATATATATATTTCAAATTATTTTTTGTTTTCTTAAGATCACCAACAAGAATACCAGCGCCTAAACGCGATTAAATGTTAAATATGTCGAGAAAGGCAGAGAATATCTATATTAGCTTTTATAGAATTACTATTTACGTGATCTTTCCATTATCTGTTTGCTATATCTCATAATTACTTCACACAAATACCATGTAAAGCAGTTCAATTTCAGGTCATTCGTGAATTGTACAAAGTCGAACTTCGAATGCCAAATCCGCGTACGTTGAGGACAATATTAAACCAAACGTCACAGAACTTTAGATTTCAAGTAAACTACAATTTGATCAAGTTAAACATCCGATTATTCATAATTCATACAAATGCAAACCGTAAAAATCCTACTAAATCATTCTGGCCATACAATTCAACATAACTTGACAAAATAAATAACAAATTTTTATTTCGGAATAGTTTCAGAATTGAAAGTTACAAAACTTTAGATGACATAGTTTCTTGCAGTGAAAGTTAGAACCGTATTTTCTACCATACGCCATTGTGAAATATGTCCCAAGGCATGCTTCTCCATCAAAATCAAAGCGGCAATTCCAACCAAACCTTCAGATTTTGTATAATGCATTAGTGAATTATTGTTAGTTAACAATAGATATACAGTAACAAATAGTATTTATATATACTTATAGAAACGTACATGCTTGGGGTTGAGTGGTGCAAGCTCCAAGCGGGAATATAGGAAAGGGGTTAGGGGTTCATTTTTAACAACGTCTCCGACACATGTTTTCTTATCATGTATGGCAACATGACTGAAATAGTTTGATTGCTTTGGTCATCTTCTTCTCAGAGATCAAAGCCTTGTGGGACTCCAGAATAGTTATTTCTCGCTCTTTAAGGTCAATCACCTATCTAACCCAATGTTGATTCTCAATGAACAGAGGACTGTATAGTATGTCCACTTTAGTGAACCACTTTGGGCGGCTAAGAAGAGGAACCTAGGAGGATGAAGAGAAGAAGTAGTTTTCTTTCTTTTTCTCTTGATTAAAATTAGAGTTTTGGCGTTGAAGCTCAAAGAAGGAAGAAAAGACTACAAAGTCTATTTGTCTAGTTTTGTTGTGTCTAGTCTTGTTGAGTCTTGTCTAGTTAGGTAAAGTCTTTCTAGCTAGTCATCATATTTTGAGTCATTTCCATTCATGTGGGGGATTGTTAGAACTTTAAAAATAACTACATGTCAAAATTGAAGTAAGTTTGAATGAAAAATAGAGTTAAGACTTTATGTTGAAAAATTCAACAATTATATCTCCTTTAGTTGTGAATTTTGTAACTACAAAAGAATTTATAACAAAGAGAAATAAATGAAAATCAATTTTCATAACTCCTCTTTATTCTTATGTTGAATATTTGGTTATAAAACCAAGTGATTCATCTTCTCATTGAAAAACAAGAACAATTAGAATTTTTGTGTAACTACACAAGATCTGAATCCACTCTATCTCTTTCTCTTCTATTGAGTCTGAGAGTACAACATGGTTCTAGAGTTCGTTAGCTCTTATTTCCGAGTGTTGCAAGATAAGAGAAACTGAAGTGGTTTTATCTTGTGATTCTTGAATGCATCAAGCCGGCATACTACGGGCGTTAACAGAATTAAGGAGAGAGATTTTATCTCGACTGTACTTCATCTCCAATTATAATTATATCACGGTATCAAAGTTGTATATTTATGTTATGTCTATATATTTACCTTTATAATTCAAGAGTGTGCCCTTTATAAAAATTCATGTCATACAAGTCACATAGTCAGTTTGGCGTGTTGTTGATATACCTCATTTTTATCGGTTTTAAGCTCATTAATTCACAATTTTCAGAATGTTTGTTTTCTTTATAGAATCTTTTCAGGTGAAAAATAGGTCAAATTCGGATTATGCCCTCAAAACTTGGTCAAGGATGAATTAGTGCAGTTTTTGGAATTTCAGCTATAAAGTAGCGATCGATCAATCCACACACTTGATCGATCGATCCTAGACGATCCAAAAAAGATGCGCTCGATCCGTTGATCGACCAATACCTTTGGAGATCGAGCATTTAACCTTGATCGATTGATCATCACCCTTGATCGATCGATCATCAAAGCAGACAAGGAGAAAACCAAATTTTTCTTATTTTGCACTTGTATTTTGAGAGCCTATATAAAATTTTCATTATATTTTACCAGAACGATTATTACGTGAGAACAACCTGTATTTGAGTTTTTGGGAGAGAGATTCCGATCCTTACACAATTGGAGAAGAATTTAAAACTCTTTTATTTCAATACAACTTACTTTTATGCTTTTCATTATGTTTTGCAATATGATCTTCTTCACCATGTCTGAGTAGTTCCCTTATCAAGTTTAGGATTTTCTAGAGTTGCAGGGAATTGATAAATTAGAAACAAATAGGAATTGCTTGATGTGTTCTCCACCTAATAAATACTCTTAAAGCTTAGATTAGAGTAGCTAACTAATCTATGATCTTAGATTACCTAACATTCCAAAAGCTTGTTAGAAATTGGATCCTCCATAGGTGAGCTATCAATCCTTAACCGCGATATCTGATGTTAATGTTGATTGTGGACTTATCAGACCTGATTGATAATGCATATTGGCCTCTTAGTACCAACGATAGTTAGGATCACTAGGTTGCATGATATAGTAATTGATACCAATAATGGATTGGTTATAAATTTATGTCTGAGTCAAGATTGTTGAATGAATGTTACCTGAATAGTTTCCTGGTTCGAATTCCCTAGCTTCCCGAAGAACTTCCTAAGCTTGGTGTTTTAATTCATTTATTGTTAATCGTTAGTTCTGTTTTAATTCAGTTTACAACCAACTTTCTATTCGTCTTAGCTCTAGTTTAGTTTCACAATTGATAGTGTGATAACTTGGTTGAGGATACGATCCCTAGATTACTACTCGATTTGCTGTGCACTTGTAGTAGATAGTTTACGGTTTAAACCTGATCACATCAAGTTTTGGCACCGTTGTCGGGGACCAATATTGTCGCCTTTCGATTCACGACTGAGTTTTAGTCTAAGACATATTTTATTCACGTTTATTTTTGTTTCTTTGTTTTTGTTTCTCTAGGTATGATTATTATGGAAAATCCTGAGGAAGTCGCGGCTGGTCAACAGGATCAGAAAGCTACTATGGAGAGGTTAATGAGAGAGATAGAAGAGCTGAAAAGAGAACGAGATGCAAAGTCTCAGCATCGAGCTATTGGGGAAGTGGATAGTCCTCATATTCACTACCAGAATCGATCATCGATTTCTATACCTCCATTGCAAGGGGTTACCTATGAGTTGAACCCACAGTTGATAGCAATGATTAGGCAGCTTCCATTCCTTGGTTTTCCAGCTGAAAACCCGATGGACCATATAGAGAATTTTGAAGAGATATGTAGTACTGCAGCACCAAGCGGCATTCATGAGGATTATGCTAAATGCAAGCTCTTCAAGTTCTCATTGGAAGGTAAAGGTTTGAGGTGGATCAAGTCTCTTCCTCCAGCTTCATTGACTTCTTAGGATAAGATTAGAGATACCTTCTTAGATCACTTCTTTACCAAAGATAAGACCCATTAGCTCAAGAATCAGATTTCACACTTCCAACACTATGAAGATGAGTCCTTTAGTGATGCTTTGGAACTTTTCAAGGGGTACAAGATAGACTGTCCACATCATGGGTTTAGTGATGAAAAACATTTGACATTCTTCTATGGAGGTGTAAATTGGAAATTTAGGCGATTGTTGAATGCAGCAAGAAAGGGAGATATCATGACCAATACAAGGTAAAACGCCTATGGTTTGATCAACAATCTGGCTGAAAGTTCAAGTGGTTTAAGCTCGGTTAAAGAACCTTTAAGCGATGATGAATCGGAAAGTTTTGGGTCATAGAAGATCAATGGGATTAGTGAGAAGCTAGATGAATTCATTGCAGCAAGTGGGGTCAAAACGAAGATGGATGTGCATAACTGCGAGACATAAGTAGAGATGGATGCAGGGTATTCAGAATCAACATTGATGTCTAACAACTTTTGCTTATCATCTAGTCAACTTTCTACACCAAAGAGTTCCTTAGATAGTAGTCAAGATGAAATTAATTCTATGTTACAGCAACTCATACAGGCACAACGTCATTCCATGTCTGAGATAAATGCAAGGGTCGATAGGCTGTACACAGAATTTAGCTCGAAGTATAACTATGTCATTGCTTAGGTGCAACAAACGATTTCATCACCTTCCCATTGTGATAGCTACAAAGAATGTAGTGCTTTAGCATTAAGGAGTGGCAAGCACGTGGAATCTCTTGTGAGGAAGCCATCTAGGAAGGATGAGATGATAAATGTTGAGGATGACGAGGGAGAGAAAGAAAAGAAGGACGATTTAAATATGCAGGGGGAGCGATCGATCAATCCCATGGACGATTGATCGATCAATGACGCTGAACAGAATGCTTTGCCAAAGCAAACTCCACAGGACCCAGTGGTTCCAAGACAGAGATTAGGTACTGTTCTAGAGAGGACCTATGTGCCAAAACCTCCATACCCTATTCCACCAAAGAAGTCTCGAAAAGATTTGGAAGTTGCTAAGTGCAAAGAGATGCTTGCGGATTTGAATGTGACGTTACCTTTTGTTGATGCTTTGTTGATGATGCCATCTCTTAAGAGCTATGTAAACAGGATGGTGACAAACAAGTTTACAGATGAAGAGAAGGTTATGATGATCACTTAGGACTACAGTAATGTACTTCAAAACAAGCTGCCCAAAAAGGAAGAAGACCCTAGACGATATGTGTTCTCGATAGAGATTGGTCCTCTCGTGTTTGAAAAGTCTCTTTGTGACCTTGGTTCAAGTATTTACCTAATGCCATATTCTGTAGCACTACGCCTTGGGTATACAGACTTCAAGAGGACTAGGATATCTTTAATCTTTGCTGACCGTTTGGTCAAACTCCCAATTGGTATTCTTGAAGATTTGCATGTGAAGATTGGGAATGCTCTTGTGCCAACAGATATTGTGGTTCTAAAGCTCGATGAAGAACCTAAGAATCCTTTGATTTTGGGAAGACCATTTCTTAGGACTGTATGAGCAATGATTGATGTGAAGAATGGTAGAATCGACATCCATTTAGGCGATATGGTTATGAGATTCGAGATGGACAGAATGCTGAAGAAGCTTATGCTTAATGGGACGACATTTATGGTTGATGCTTCTGAGGAAATTGCAGACCAAGTGACTGATGGGATTCTAACTGAGGATCCTCTTGATGTAGTACTCACAGGGACAGAACCCGAGTATGAATTTCCCAATGAAGAAGCAGCCAGTTATGCCAAGATGTTGGATTCGAGCAAGTTAATTGAGAGGATGGTTGCTTACTTGGCTTTAGAAGCACTTAAGCCATCGATCACATCATCTCTGGAAAATCTTTGGAGCGAACTCAAGGTTCCTAAGGTCGAGCTTAAAACACTTCCTGCAGGGCTGAGATACATTTTTCTTGGGCCAAACTCGACTTACCCTATGATTATCAATGCTAAGTTGAACAATGCTGAAACTGGTTTACTTTTGTGCGAACTTCGTAAGTATCATAGAGCAATAGGCTATTCCTTAGATGATATTCCTGGAATCTCTCCTGAGTTGTGTATGCATAGGATTCACTTGATAGATGAGTCTAAGACCTCCATAGAGAACCAAAGGCGTTTGAATCGCAACCTTAAGGAAGTTGTTAAGAAAGAGATCATGAAACTGTTAGAAGCAGGAATTATATTCCGTATATCTGATAGTAATTGGGTCAGCCCTGTTCATGTAGTGCCTAAGAAAAGAGGTGTGACTGTAGTTAAGAATGAGAACAATGATTTGATACCTACTAGGGCTGTTACAGGACAGAGGATGTGTATCGATTTCAGGAACTTAAGATTCTTCGACTAGAAAGGATCATTTTCCAATGCCCTTCATCGATCAAATGCTTAAAGATTGGCAAACCACTCTTACTATTGTTTTCTAGATGGTTATTCAGGTTTCTTTCAGATTCCCATTTATCCAGACGATCAGGAGAAGACCATATTCACATGTCCCTATGACACCTTTGCTTATCGCAAAATGCCATTTGGTTTATGTAATGCACCAGCAACTTTTCAGATATGCATGATGTCCATTTCTACTGACATGTTTGAGGATATTATGGAAGTGTTTATGGATGATTTCTCTATATATGGTTATTCTTTTGCTGGTTGTTTTTCTAATCTTTGCAGGGTACTTCAACGGTGTGAGGAGAAACACCTTGTGCTGAATTGGGAGAAGTGTTACTTCATGGTTAGAGATGGGATAGTCTTAGGACACAAGATATCTGGAAATGGTATAGAGGTTGACAAAGCCAAGATTGAGATCATGACCAGCCTGAAATCGCAAACCACTGTGATAGGAGGTGAGGATGCCATGCCGGTTTCTATAGACAGTTCATCAAAAATTCCTCAAAGCTGGCTGATACAAGGTTAATTATACCAATTTAACCTCTCATATATATCATATCGATGTAGCACTTAAGGATCGAATCCACAAGGACCAATGGTTACACTATCGATCTCTAGATTAAACTCAAGCTAAGGCAAATCAAACAATGGTGGGAACAAAACAAAACAAATCAAATCACGATATAAAACTAATAAATAAAAAGCATCAGGCATCGGGCATTCATCAGGAAATAGAAATCTAACTAGGGAAATTATTCAGGGAAATACTGAAGCTCAATTCTCGACTTGAACATAAAGGTATAACAAGTTTACTCTCGCAGTACTTATTACTCTATTGACAACCTAGAGGTCCAAACTTTCGTTAGTTCCAAATTGCAAATAGGCATTAACGAATAGGTTCAATTATCCACAATCGACCTTAACATCAGCTCTTGAAGGGTAAGGATCGACTGCTCATGTAAACTAGTTCTGATTCTTAGCAAGCTTTTGGAGAGCTAACAACCTAGATTCATAGACAAGTCAATCAGGCTATTCTAAGCATTAAGAATAAGATTGAATGGAGAATACTCTATTGAATTTGAACCCTATTTGTCCCTAATCAGTGATTCATAAATCCCTAGAAACCCTAAACCTGATAAGGAATCTATTCAGACATGATCAAAGCAGAAACATAAAGCATAATGAAAAGAAACATGATTCATAATAGAAAATAAAATAGGGTTTAGAAATCTTCTCCAATGGTGTTGTGGAGAATGAAATCCTCTCCCCAAGGTTACAAGTAAAAGTGGCTGCTGAAAATAATGATAGGATTGTCTTTCTGAAACGTGGCTAGACCTAGTTTTTATAAGGGAAAATCGTTGTTGTACAAAATAAGTTAAACGGGGTGAAATATGGATATTTCAGGATTTTCTCATGAAACTTTGATGAACTATCGATCAAGGTGTTGATCGATCGATCAAAGCCATAGTAGATTGATAAGTCGAGCGCATCTTCAAGTGGCGTCTATTCGCGGCCAGAACGAAATGTCTTCGGTAAAATGGTCATCTTTTCCTAAAAGCTTGTCTGATTGCCCTCAAACCACCTCCAAATGAAAGATAACTCACGTGTATATCTTGTGTCCGAATTTCAGCTCAACTCAACGGTGGAAAGTCTTTCAATGAATCCAAACTTCTGACGCTTCTCCAGGATTCTGCATTTCTATATGCTCGTTTTCACTCAAAACAGCTCATCTTCTCCAAATGTAACCAATGACCTGAAAGACTCTAAAACTGACTAAAGGAATCTAAACCATATACTTGGACTTAAGAAACCATGGAATACAAGGGTTAGAAACCGATAAAAACACCGTATATCAGTTCCCCGAGACTTAATCTTTTGCTTGTCCTCAAGCAAACAGAAAAACCAAGAATGAGAAAGAAGTTTGAAAATTTGGGAAATCCTTTCTCCCTCCCCCAGACTTAGCTTCTTGCTTGTCCTCAAGTAAGCAAAGACTGAAAAGAGGTTTGAAAACACGGGAACATTTTTGTCCGAAGAACACCACAAAAATAATTTCTTTAGTAAGCCACATGAAAATATATACCTAGCAGAATTGAGACCACCTTGTACTTCCCTCAGACTACATATGTCCCAAGGAAACTCCACAATCCAAACAAGAAATCCAAATGAACCATACTGACTTCCTAAAGTATCTAAGTGTGGTCTCATCAAGGGAATATCGATCAAAGGACACATGGATTCTTCTTCAGCCATAACCTGACCACAAAGACTACATTCCCTATGGTTCATTTCCCTACATACCTAGGATATCATTTTATTTTTTCTATCGGCTGCACAACCAATTTTTTCGTACTTACCTAGGGTATCATTGTATTTTTTTATTGGTTGGTTCTTTTGTAAAGCAAAGAATGTAAATAAGAGTAGCTTTATCGGAGTTCCCGTTAGTAAGCTATTAGTGTTCAAGAAATCGACACCATCATTGAAGTAAATCTCTGGCTACCATCATTACATAAACACAAGCAGCTTCATTGGAGAACTTTTACCCTTAGCTAACCACAATGCACAACTTTGTCAACTAGTTACTTTAGATTAAGCACAAAATACCACGAAATGATTAAGAGAGGGGAACCATACCCACACAAATAAGTCTTTCAGGACTGAAGAGAGGAATCTGATCTGATGGATACCAATCCCCTTGACAAGAAAATTAAGTCAAGTTAAGTGTGAAGTCGACATGAGGTTCTTCGAATACCCGAGAGGATATGGGTAACATTGAGAAGTTTCATAGTCTCTAGATTTTCCAATAGTCATAGATCTCTATCAAGCTTGAACCAATGGTCACTTAAGTTCCTCAAAATATTGTTATTCCTCAAAAAATCATAGCTCCCTACAATAGTTTTGACTCGATAAAAAAAAGAAACAAAATGCGTTAGTCACCAAAAGTGTACTCTCCTAGACTTACTTCACACCATCTCGGTGTGAAAATAAATTTAAAGAAGTACAACTTACACAAAATATATCATAGGAATACAAAGGGAGATAATGGAGAAGTGAAACAAACCTAAGCATTTGGATCGATTGATCTGGGTGATGATTGATCGATCTCAAGTGCTCGGAGAGCTGAGTCGAAAGATCAGCAGTGATGAGGTTGGTCTTAAGGTCAGGCGCAAAGTCGATAGTGGTCGGACAAAAGTGCTCAGACACCTACTCGAACCATTCTCTGTAAATCAACAGCCAAAGAAAAACAGAGATTTCAGTTTCTCCAAAAGGCATGAGAAAATGGGAAATCTTAAATTGAAATAAGATTACTGTGAATCAATTGTTAAATTCAATAATCAACACATGCAAACATCCAACAATGCATCAATCAATCAAACATCGTCTCAATTCCAAACTTAAATTCTCGAATTTCTCGAAAATTCTCTTAAACCCTAAAGATTGAATTCGACTAAAATCTATCTAAAATCTGGTTAAAGGGAACTCAAAATCATCATATAAGAATGAAAACACAAGAGTTTTGCATAATCAATCATGAAAAAGTCGAATTTCATAAAATCCAAATTCCCAAAATTTTGCCGCAAACAAGTAGAGTGATAGAGAAAAATGCCTTTATATACCGAAAAATAGAGTTATCTAATCAGAAAGAGGATGAAAATACAAATGGGTTAGGCTCAAAAATCACTCAAATCCGATTAGAAAAGAGAGAGATATGAAGGATTGAAAATCTGAAGTTTTTCTCCCCAAAATCACTCAAATCCGGTTTTCGAAATCAGAAGACTTACCTGGCTCGATGATCAATCGATGAGGGGATAAATCGATTGATTAAGGAGTATCTTCCATGACTCTCATTTCGATGATCAATCGATCACTCTTTTGGAGGTTGAGCATTGGGTCGAGCACATGCTCTGTTAAGACACGATCGATCGATCATTCTCTCGATGGTCGATCACGAGATCGAGCATGCACCTCCTGGTAGTCGAGGATCGGTCAATCCCAGCGTTGAACGATCAATCACACTGTCTCGACCATATTTCTCTTACCTGAACTAGGCGAAAACAAAAACAAGAAAAACATAAAAAGAAAAATGCAAAAAAATGAAAACTACCTACTAGTGGATTGTCTCCCACTCAGCGCTTATTTAAATTATTAGCTTGACTTCTGTCTCAGATGTTAATCATGTGAATCAAAAGGTTGAGCCAATGCACCTTTGGTCCTCCTCCTATTTTCACAATAGGCAATATACCAAGGAAGAAAGGCGATTGCCCATAATAGCAGAACCATATGTTCATCAAAGCAAGCTACCACAAGTGTGAAATATTTCCTAAGATATTCCTTGAAATTCGGCCTACTTGGAGGATCAAATGCATTAGATGGAAATATGAAGTCAATCTCAAGACCAGTCGACTTTACTAAAGTGTAGTCTACTTTATCCTGAGATTTACATGATAATTCCAAGCATTCATCAATCAGAAGGGGTTTGTTAGAGACGACCTTTTTAGTGCAGGGCAATGGAATCTCCTCAAAATATCAATCTCAAGGGTTGAATCACATATACCTTCTAGTTGGCTATGTATATGCTCTTGCAATTGAACATTAGCGACCCAATTCTGTGATCCATCGCTAAACACCAGCTTGGAAATCTCATCAACTTCTCTCTCGTAGTCAATGATGGAGGTTACTTCAGTATATTGAGCAGTCTTGGTCTCGTGCATCTCCATAAGTGCACACACCTCTTCATGATTACTATTGATATCGTTGCTCACCTTCTCAGGTACTACATTGATTTCCAACGTAAGTTGCTTATGAAGAAGCTGGTGCAACATATCTATAAGCTCCTGCTTAGTAGTTTGATTTTGGGGATACCATTCACGCATCCTATCATGATGTAAGTAGTCATTACATAACCGATCACTGCATAGCCGGTTATTATATAATCCAATCAATCCAGGCTCATATCCATGGTCAATTGCTTGCTTTCATGTTAGACACCTGTTTCAAAAAAAGAAACTAAAAATAAAAATGTTAGTAAGAAAAATCTTAGACTAAAGTTCAATCTTAAATCAAAAAGCAACGATATTGGTCCGTGACAATGGCGCCAAAACTGATACAAGGTTAATTATAACAATTTGACCTCCCGTGTGTATCGTATCAATGTAGCACTTAAGGATCGAATCCACAAGGCCCAATGGTTACACTATCGATCTCTAGATTAAACTCAAGCTAAGACAAATCAAACAATGGTGGGAACGAAACAAAACAAATCAAATCACGATATAAAACTAATAAATAAAAAGCATCATGCATCGGGCATTCATCAGGAAATAGAAATCTAACTAGGGAAATTATTCAGGGAAATACTGAAGCTCAATTCTCGACTTGAACATAAAGGTATAACAAGTTTACTCTCGCAATACTTATTACTCTATTGACAACCTAGAGGTCCAAACTTTCGTTAGTTCCATATTGCAAATAGGCATTAACGAATAGGTTCAATTATCCACAATCGACCTTAACATCAGCTCTTGAAGGGTAAGGATCGACTGCTCATGTAAACTAGTTCTGATTCTTAGCAAGCTTTTGGAGAGCTAACAACCTAGATTCATAGACAAGTCAATCAGGCTATTCTAAGCATTAAGAATAAGATTGAATGGAGAATACTCTATTGAATTTGAACCCTATTTGTCCCTAATCACTGATTCATAAATCCCTAGAAACCCTAAACCTGATAAGGAATCTATTCAGACATGATCAAAGCAGAAACATAAAGCATAATGAAAAGAAACATGATTCATAATAGAAAATAAAATAGGGTTTAGAAATCTTCTCAAATGGTGTTGTGGAGAATGAAATCCTCTCCCCAAGGTTACAAGTAAAAGTGGCTGCTGAAAATAATGATAGGATTATCTTTCTGAAATGTGGCTAGACCTAGTTTTTATAAGGGAAAGTCGTTGTTGTACAAAATAAGTTAAACCAGGTGAAATATTGAAATTTCAGGGTTTCCTCGCGAAACTTCGATGATCGATCAATCAACATCTATCGATCAAGGCCTTAGTAGATTGATCCCCAAGCCAAGCACATCTTCTGGTGGCGTTTATTCGCCGCCAAAATGACAAGTCTTCGGTTCAATCGTCATATCTTCATAACAGATTTTCTGATTTCCCTCAAACCACCTTCAAATGAAAGCTAAGGCACGCGGCTATCTTGTGCCAGAATTTCAGCTCGACCCAACGGTGGAAAGTCTTTCAATGAATCCAAACTTCTAACGACTCTGCAGGTTTCTGCATCTCCATATGCTCGTTTTCACTCAAAACAGCTCATCTTCTCCAAATGTGACCTATGACCTGAAAAGACTCTAAAAAAGACTAAAAGACTCTTAAAACATATACTTTGAATCAATAAAACCATAGAAATCAAGGGTTAGAAACGGATAAAAACACCGTATATCACTGGCCAGACCTTTGACACAACTGCTGTGCACGGATGTCAAGTTCGATTTCAATAAGGAATGTGAAGAAGATTTCCTCACATTGAAGGGAGATTTAGTGAGTGCACCGATTGTGCAATCACCAGATTGGGACTTACTGTTTGAGATCATGAGTGATGCAAGTGACTATGCAGTTGGGGTTGTTTTGGGGCAGAGAAAAGACCAGAAACTGCATGTGATATACTATGCTAGTCAAACTTTGGATGATGCTCACACGAAGTATGCTACAACAGAGAAGAAATTGAAGTATCTACTATGGCTTTGCAGTCGAAAAGTTCAGGTCATATCTGGTTGGTTCTAAGGTGATTGTTCACATAGATCATGCAGCATTGAAGTATCTACTCTCCAAGAAGGATGCAAAACTTAGACTTCTTCGATGGGTTCTCCTCCTTCAGGAGTTTAATCTTAAGATCCGAGACAAACGAGGCGTAGAGAATGGAGTGGCTGATCACTTGTCAAGGCTTAAGGTGAATGACAGTGTACCTTTGGATGACAGTTTGCAAGAAGAATAAGTCTTTTCTATTCATACCACATCAAGACCAGCTCTTCCTTCTACTCAGATTCTACGAGTTCCAGGTACACCATGGTTTGCTGAGTTTGCTAACTACTTGGCTGCAGATGTTGAGCCTCCTGAGATTCACGGTTTTAGGAAGAAGAAGTTCCTTCGTGACATCAAACACTACTATTGTGATGCATCTTATCTTTACAAGGAGTGTGCTGATGGGATTTTCAGATGATGTGTAACCGAGAATGATGTTTCAGGGATTTTGTTTCATTTTCATGGTTCTTCTTACGCAGGACACTTTGCAACCTTCAAGACAGTTTTGAAGGTACTACAGGCTGGTTTTGTGTGGCCAACTATGTTCAGGGATGCTCATGCTTTTATCTCAAGGTGTGACTCATGTCAAAGACAAGAGAACATTAGCAAGAGGAATGGGATGCCTTGGAACTTCATACTCGAAGTTGAAGTCTTCAATGTGTGGGGAGTTGACTTCATGGGACCGTTTCCGAGTTCTTCGGGGAATCAATAAATACTTGTAGCAGTCGATTATGTTTCCAAATTGGTAGAAGCGCTGGCCAGCCCAACAAATGATGCTAAGGTTGTACTAAAGATGTTCAAGCATGTTATTTTCCCTAGGTTTGGTGTTCTGCGAGTTGTTATCAGCGATGGTAGTTCTCATTTCACCAACAAGACATTCAATGGTCTTCTAAGGAAGTATGGAGTTCATCATAAAGTGGCTACACCATATCATCCTCAGAAAGAGGACATGTTGAAGTTTCAAACCAAGATATCAAGAGCATTCTACAAAAAACTGTTTGTTCGACGAGGAAGGATTGGTCTTCGAAACTCGATGAAGCTCTTTGGAGATATAGGACAGTTTACAAGACTCCTTTGCGTACAACACCATTTCATTTGGTCTATGGGAAGTCTTGTCACCTTCCAGTTGAGCTCGAGTATAAGGCAAATTAGGCTATAAAACATTTGAACTATGATATCAAGCCAGCAGCCAAACGAAGGACCTTGTAGCTACATGTTAGAATAGATCAGACACTTGGCCTAGGACAATACGAGGATCTACAAAAAAGAACTAAGGCAGCACATGATAAGCATATCCTTCATAGAAGTTTTGCTCCTAATGATTTAGTTATTTTGTTTAATTCTTGTTTGAAACTTTTCCCTCGAAAGCTGAGGTCAAGGTGGTCAGGACCTTTCATCGCGCCCCTATGGAGTTGTAGTATTGTTCAATGGAAAAGGAAGCGAGTCTGTTGTGAATGGCCAACGTTTGAAGCATTACTTTGTCGATATGGACATAACCAAGGAAACTTCCATCCCCTTGACTAATGTTCCACTGAACTAAGGGACTTCAAGTCAAGCTAATGACTTTAAACAAGCGCTGAGTGGAAGGCAACCCACTAGTAAGTTTTCAGATTTCGTTTTTGCATTCTTTTGTTCTTGTTTTTGCTGTTTTGTTTTGTTGGTTTCCAGAAATCGGGAAGCGATAGATCAATCAGTCAAACGATTGATCGATCATGGATAGGAAATAGGTGTGTGTGCGATTAAACGATCAACCGAGACCATCAGATTGATTGATCAGCGACTCCATGCTTCATGCGCTTGATTGGTAGATCGATCTTGGATCAATCTACAGCTTGCGCAAACCCTGATCGATCGCTCACAGGCAGAGATCGATCGATCACGGGTACAGGTTCACCGTTTTCATTCTCTTACTTCAATAATCCTGATTTTTGTTCTTTTTATGTGAGAAATTCTTTTTCAATCTTGTTCTCACACCGGGACGGTGTGAAATAATTCTGGTGGAAGTTGCTCGTTGTTACTAATACACTTTTTGATTACTTGTTGACTTTTTGATGTCTAAAACCGACCGCTTAGAACTATGATTTTTGAGGATTGTTGCATGTCATGAACTAAGTACCATCAATGTTTGTTTGTGAGGGATCGATTGACTACTGAAAAACCTAGAGGCTTGACACTACTTCAGTACCACCCATATCTATGTCGGTTTTCAAGGGATCTTGTGTCCTCTTCACCCCTAACTTGACTTAATTTTCTCGTCAAGGGCATTGGTATGATTTAAATCGGATTCCTCTTTTCAGTCCTGAGAGACTTATATGTGTGAGTATGGTCCCCCTCTCTATTAGCTTCGAGTGTTTATATTCTAAAGTAACTATAAAACAAAGTTGAAGTTACGTTAAACTTGGCTAAGCATCGAAAAATTGGGTCCAATGGAGCCACTTTTTGCCTTCATTCTTTAAGTTGCTAAAGAACCAACCAGAAAAAAAATGATACCCTAGGTAAGTAGGGAGATATCTGTTTGGACAACCAACAAAAAAAATAAAATGATACCTTAGGTAAGTAGGGAAAAATTGTTGTGCAGTTGATAAAAAAAATAAAATGATACCCTAGGTAAGTAGCAAAAAGTCGGCTGCAAAGTAAATAAAGTGAGAGGAAAAGAACCATAGAAAGATAGTCTTTGTGTTCAGGTAATGAGTGGAAAATAATCCATGTGTCCTTTGATCGATATTCCCTTGATGATATCGCACTTAGAAGATTTAGGAAGTCGATATGTCAAACTAGGATTACTTGCTTGGATTGTGTAGTTTAGCTTGGGTAATTGTCAAAATGTGGGGAAAGTACAAGGTGGTCTCGATCCTGTTAGGTAAGTGTTGTGTGGTTTACTTTGTGATTTTTAGGTAAGTCATGCAGTTCCCTGATGACAAATGAGTTCTTCGGAGTGGAATTTTTCTTTTGATCTTTTCTTTCTTTGCTTGAGGACAAGAAAGAAGCTAAGTCTAGGGGAATCGATATACCTCATTTTATCGGTTTTAAGCTCATTAATTCAAATGTTTTTAGAATGTTCGTTTTCTTTATAGAGTCTTTTCAGGGGAAAACAGGTTCAATTCGGATTATGCCCTTAAAGCTTGGTTAAGGATGAATAAGAGCAGTTTTTGGAATTTCAGCCATAAAGTGGCGATCAATTGATCCACACACTTGATCGATCGATCCTCGACGTTCAGAAAAGATGCGCTCGATCCATTGATTGACTAAGACCTTTTGGAGATCGAGCATTTAACCTTGATCGATCGATCATCACCCTTGATCGATCAATCATCAAAGCTGACAAGGAGAAAACCTAATTTTCCTATTTTGCACCTGCGTTTTTAGAACCTATATAAGACCAATTTTCATTATATTTTACCAAAATGATTATTACGTGAAAACAACCTGTATTTGAGTTTTTGGGAGAGAGATTTCAATCCTTACACAATTGGAGAAGAATTTTAAACCCTCTTATTTCAATACAATTTACTTTTATGCTTTTCATTATGTTTTGCAATATGATCTTCTTCACCATGTCTGAGTAGTTCTCCAATTAAGTTTAGGATTTTCTAGAGTTGCAGGGAATTGATGAATTAGGAACAAATAGGAATTGTTTGATGTATTCTCCACCTAATCGGTGATCTTAGATTACCTAACATTCCAATAGCTTGTTAGAAATTGGATCCTCCATAGGTGAGCTATCAATCCTTAACCACGATAGCTGATGTTAAAGTTGATTGTGGACTTATCAGACCTGATCGATAATGCATATTAGCCTCTTGGTACCAACGAGAGTTAGGATCACTAGGTTACTGGATATAGTAATTGATACCACGATAGTGGTTATAAATTTATGTCTGGGTCGAGTTTGTTGAATGAACGTTTACTGAATAGTTTCCTGGTTCAAATTCCTTTCCCGAAGAACTTCCTAAGCTTGGTGTTTTAGTTCATTTATTGTTAATCGTTAGTTCTGTTTTAATTCAGTTTACAACCAACTTTCTATTCGTCTTAGCTCTAGTTTAGTTTCAGAATTGATGGTGTGATAACTTGGTCCTTGAGGATACGATCCCTATATTACTACTCCATTTGCTATGCACTTGCAGTACATAGTTCAGGGTTAAAACCTGATCACATCAGTTGTCTTATCGGATTGGATAAACTTAACAAAGGCATTCACACTCTATATAATAGAAATTATATTAACATGGTTCGTATATAACAAATTTAAAAGACTATGTTAGATAATTTACAAGCATATCCAGCAATGTCTGACCCCCCATAATCTCAAGGAAACTTGTATTTGAGAGCTCAATACCATTGATAAACCATAATCTGGTAAAACATTTCAAAATGATAAGGCACATAAGAAATGACAAAACTGTTTGATCAAAATAAGCAAACAATCCAAACTCTATGAGTTTTCAAACGCCTCGAGTTGTTGGAGATTATGATCAATAAAAAGGTCAAACCCTCCACCAAAGGGAGTTTGATTGTTTGTCTCTTCTTTGTACAACTTCAATAACCCCAGCGAGTTTAGCCCCCGGTTGCTCTTGTTCAGATGTTCCAACTCCCAAAGTTGGTGAGTACTTTGATGGAATGTGCCTCTCTCATTCGCTGGTCCTACGTTCAGTTTCTATCTCTGCTGTCTGAGCACTAGCTTTCTCAAATGCATGAAAAGTCAAAAACGACTCGGGACAGTATAAATTATCCAAAACCAACTCATATAGTACAGTTTTAAATTATAGACAACTGTATAACGTATCATTTCTATTATTATTACTTACATTTTTTTTACCTTGGCCAATTGAAAATCTGGGTGCTTCAATATTGCTGATATCATACTTGATCTCATTGTTAGCAGCATGAACAATATCTTTTGATGGACTACCAACAGCAGGTGGTTCATGCGCCATCTACACATACATTGGTATTAATTAAGAAGTAAACTTAGATAATTATAAAGTATTAATAACCATGCATGGGAAAAAATACAATTATAAATCTCAAAAGAGTCAAATCAATATTACCTTTGTGGTGGCAACCGCATCTGATGCAGAAGGTTATACGGGAGCTGCAGCACCATTAACAAGAGTTGTTGGGGAAGTACCAACCACATTTGAATCTTCAGCAATCTAAAGATACATTGGTTTAAATTATAGTCAGCTCGAACTATATAGTATAACTAACGAATATATAGATATTCTACAATTATAAGTATAGTATAAGTCAATAAAGTTACCTTTGGAGTGGCAGTCACATCTGTTGCAGAAGGTTGAATGTGAGCTACAACATCAGTAATAGTAGGTACTGGTAAAGGATCACCAGCAGATTCTTCATGCACGACCTATACAATCATTTGAAATTTAATCACTATATCGCTCTGATTTATATAAAATTACTAAGTCATATATAGAACATTTAATGCATGAATATGATAGGATTCAATTACTATACATCATGGGTAGCTGAAATTTGAATTGGAGAATGCTATACGGGAGCATGATCAACAACCGTAAATGAATCTCCCATCATCTATACATAATCATTACAAACTATAAAACAATTAAATACTTGGGCTTGATTAGAAGCAGTGGAGAAAACATGGATTATTAACTGAGGAGGACGGATTTTGGAAACATAATCTCAAAAGGCCACCTTAAAAATAGAAAATTTGTGGCGATTTTGTAAAATTCAAAAAATTGTTTAAAGACGTCAAAATCTGAATGAATCATCATCTGTACACTGAAACCCTGGGTAAATCAGTCCACCCAGTATTAAACGGATTATTTATTTAGGTTGGATTCTTTTTTATCCTTCCCGATTAAGAGTCAATAAATCTTTAATTTTTTTTACATTCTTCCTCTATATTTGAACGTCTTCTTTGCTCCATGTTGTATCCGAAAAAAAACTCCAAATCTTTCAATCTAGCAAGCGTAGTGAGATGGTTAGGAGTCGTGGGGGGTGCGCTAAAGGTTTTCTGTAGGATAAAGAAGAATCCAATTCAGGGTAAAGAGGTGGAAGAAAATACTGAGCAAGCTGTGGTGGAAGAAAAAACTGATGCAGTTTTTAATGATTTGATATGTGGAGTAGAAATTGTTGATAAGGACATTGGAAGTGGTGGAGAAAATTCGGAAGCCCAGATCGAAGGTGAAGACGACAGGGGTACAGAAGAAATGGAGAGAGAAGATAGAGAGCCAGAGCGAAGCGTGATTTCAGACACAAACAATGATACAATGGTAAGGAATGGAAAGAATTTGTGGTAACTATGCTGACGGATAAAGTAGTTTGTTTGTTGGAAATTGCTTGTTGTTGGAATGGTAAAAGCTCATTTAATTTTGTTCTTTGCTTCAGAAAAGAGAAGAACAAAGAGACATGTGTAGATGAAAATGATGAAGGACATGATGCATGTCTTCTTTATGGAATGCACTTTAATCCGTCTAAGTACAAGAACAAAATGAGGAATCTTGAAACGGTGCTTCATAAGGCAGACATTGGAGTTTTTTAAAAGTTTGAGGCATCCACTCATAGCTAGAGAAATTGATTTGTTTATGAAGCATCCACATCTCAAATAGGTATTCCACATGGCGATGGAGAAAACTCACATGGTAATGGGCATGTGGATGCTTCTTCTAAGAACTGTACGTATTGACACCGAGAAAGAAGCTTGGTTCATTGTTAATGGTATTCTAATCTGACACAGTCTGAGGGAGCACGCAATGGTCTAGGGTCTAAACTGAAAGCACTATGATAGCTCAGATTATGAAAGAACAGGTGGGAGTGACAGATTGTGGAAGAAGTACTTTAAGAATGTGAAATCCATAAAACCGAGTGATGTCAAAAAAGCGTTGGAAGCAATTTTACCTGATCTTAGCAATGAAAGACTGAAGATGGCTGTCTTGTATTTCACTTGTAGTGTTCTGGATGCTTAACAAAAGTAGGAAAAGATGGAACACGTGTGAATCCATTCCTGTTTAGGGTAGTGGATGATTTGAATTTCTGCTATAATTTTCACTCGGGGAGGTGGACCTTTGAGCATATGCTCGCTCAGATCAAGCATATGCATGAACATTTTAAAGGGATAGTTTGGGGTAATGGATGAGCCATTCCGGACTTTGTTATCTCTCTGGAGGTTAGTGACCTGGTAATAGTGTGTATGGTGTGTTTCTCAATATTGGGTAAAGTTTTTGGTGTGTAGTTATTGGCGTTTGAGATAATAATGGAGTTGAGAACAAACTGCAGAGAAGAATGTCCAGCTGAAACGTCTAATTTTCCTAGGTTGTGCCTGTCAAAGTTCATGGAAACTGATTCCACAAGATATTCCCTTGAAGAAATCAACCATTTCCTCGGTAAAAGTAAGGTATGTTATCCTAGTTTTACTTTGTATAAATGGTAGGTGTAAGGTCAGTTATGGAATTAAAGTAAGAGTACGGTAAGGCTTACAAATTATACTATTCATAAATAGTAAAAGTAGGGTAAGTATTACGAATTATACTAGTTATCAATGGTAGAAGTAGGGTAAGTATTACGAATTGTACTAGCTATCAATGGTAGAATAGGGTAAGTATTACAAATTATACTAGATATCAATCATAGAAGTAGGGTAAGTATTACGAGTTATACTAATAAATTTTATGTTGGAGAACATTGATAGTTTAATCGTTATACATGATGCAGAAAAAGAGTGGGTATCTGATATCATGAAAGAAGAGGAGGAGTACCTTAATGATACTATTGTGTACGGTTTGCTGTGAAAGAATCACGCTAGGAAAACCATCAAATTTCCCTCTGTGTACCAAGAAGATATAGATGTGCGCAAGGAAGAGGGAACGAGGGTCAAGAATACGACCTTGAAAAACCAAGTGTTAGAGAGTTGGAGGATCTTCTTGTTGTGATGCCAGAAGAGATTGACAATTTGAACAAAGTAGTATCAGGTTTGGAAAATGGTGGTACAGATGGTGTACATGGTGGTGATGGTACCAACATTGGAGATGGTATAGATTGTGTAGATGGTGGTGATGGTATCGACTTTAGAGATGGTATTGATGGTACAGATGCGAGAGATCCACTTGATGAGCTCGCAGCTACTGCTTCCTCCGAACTGTGCAAGGAAAATGTTGGAAAACAAAAGGGTAAACGCACAATATCTGACTATAATCCTACTCCACCACTGACTCGAGCTAGGGCAAAGGCAAAACTTATTTGAAGTATTCGTGTTAACATATTTTGGTGATGAACTCATGTATTTTGAGGACGAACTTCATGTATTTTGGGGTATAATTCATTTATTCTGGGCTTCAATTCATATATTTTAGGGATGAATTCACGTATGGTGAGACTTATTTACGTTGTTTTGGATATAAACAAGGGTTTATCTTACATTGTTTGAAAATGCTACAAGAGCAGGGAAATGAAAGAAGTCCAGTTTTAGATTTCTTACAAGCATAGAGAAGTCCTAAAACATCGTGGATATCTATCAAGCGAGATTAAAAAGTGATAGAGTAGATATCTGACAAGATAGATAAGATAAGTTATAAAACGTAGATTAGATATCTTACAAATAGGATTGAGGCTTATCTACTCAATCCCAAGCCTACTCTTAACAATTTCCTGAAGACTCGCCAACAAATCCTTCAGGTGTTGCATCTCCACATCTTGCTCCATCGCCTTCATCCACAGCTCAGCAATGTGTTCTTCAGCCAAGAACTTCTCCAACTGAACCTTCATTTCAGCCAACTCTGCCTTTTGGACAGCAAACTCCTTCGTCAGCTTATCAACATTGAACCTTAGATGCTCACACTCCCCCTGGATTGCGTGATCCCAACTTTGTCGGCGATGTATGTCATTGTTCTAGGAGGAAAACAGCAGTTAAATAGACTAGTAACACCAGTTATACCGTTCTCAAAAGTTATAGTTTACGGTGTATGCATACCTTGAACTCACATCAAGTGAAGTAAACCTTGCTCGCAGGAGGCTCATTGGTGCGCTCCATGTAGTCTTTGCGACCACATGGGCACTCTTCTAGAATTCCCAGTCACTGTTAGCTAAGATACATTGGCGATCCATGTACTACACAGTTCCATCTTAGCTGCGCGATTTTCCTCATCAGAGGTTTTCGAGGATGGGGCAGACATCATTGAAGCCTAAATCGCAAACAAAAGCGACCAACAAGATTCATAAAACCTTACCGTTTGGTTGAAAGATGCAGATCTAGGTCGTGAGAAGAGGAAGAGGGGATGGAAGAGATGAGAGAGGAACATAATTGCCGCCTAAATTAAATTTTTGCGCTCCAAAATTATAACGGAGTTATACCCTAGTAAATAGTTTTACGAAACTTCCATAGAATTATACTTTTGGTTATTTCCTTAGTTCTTGGTTATACTCCACTGTTCTCACTTAGCATGTTGGTTATACATTTACTTTATGCTTTACATATGTTAATGACAACTATTTCATGAATTGAAATTTTAAAATAAAACATTTTCCGAAATTAAAGTTCCAAAACGTGATCTTGTTTTGAAAGTAACATTGAAAGTCTATAGAATATAGTGTGTAAATCTTATTTGCACGAGTAACATTGAAAGTCTATGGAATCTATTTAATTAACTATAATCTATTCATAAATAACTTTTAGTTTCCGTTTTAGTTGGTGTTTACAATTTTAGAATTTAACAGGATTATAGGACTTAACAACTACAAAGTAAATAATCATGTAAATATAGTTATGACAATATGAAGCAAATAATCCAATAGAAAAATCAAACAAATCCGATGCATACGGAAATTAGGCGAATAATGTCAAACGTAATATATAGCCCACAGATGCAAATAGATAACATTCCATTTCAAAATAACATATACTCTAATATGTTTGTTCTCTTAATTCTGGGATGTTTTTCCCAAGTAGATGGGAACCTTTTTATTCTACTTCTTCCCATCTTAACAACCCAGTCTCGAGGTATGATCTATTTGTTTCTGATGCCATCTGTGACTTCCCATTGAGTCATATCTGAAACTAAAATAATAGGACTGACATACGCGAGTGCCCATAACTCAGCCCAGTCAAATTTAGAATATAACTCCTGTAATGTGAAGATTTTACATGATCTAACCTCCGACCTTCTGTGATAAATGTATGTGGCTAATTCCTGGAGACAAGGATACTTCTCGACATCAAACACTCCACAACTACAAGTATGCTCTTCTAAGTCCATTGTGTAGGACTTCCTATCACAATGAACAACATTGAATTCACAACTGCTTTGTGGCGTCACTTTCAACCTCTTAGCAGCAGCCCATGATTAGTGCATTAAGTTCTCAACGTAAGGCACATATTTGTTTCCACTCCCGCCAGACGATGCCTCTAATCGAAATTCATTAAACCACCTACAAAATGTTTTTAGTATTGTATTCAGCATTATGATTACTAAGTACTTCCTTGCGTCATTGAACACACTATTCAGTGATTCAACACTATTGCTTGTGTCTAAGTTGTATCTTTATCTCGGGAAACGGCATCTTGTCCATTTCTCTTTGTCACATTTTTCCTCTAGATACTTAGTTGCAGATGGTTATATCGATGCAAACAAACTATACTCACACTCAAAATCAGACATTGTGTATTGCTTACTACATAGCATGAATTTGGCTGCAACCATAGCTTTGTTCGATTTTGGTCCTCGACCTCTCACATTTTAAGCCATATGCCATATGCAATACCCGTGATAAGTTTGTGGATACACATTACCTATAGCACCGATTAGCCTTGCGGTCCTATCACTCATAAATACAAAATCCATATATGGAATAATCATTTTCAACATCTTAAAAAATGAAGTCCAACTTGCATCATTCTCTCCATCAAGTATACCGTAAGCTAGAGAAAATGTGATGATTAGGGTTTTGATCTATTACAAAGGCTAGTACGCCACTATATCCGTTCTTTATGAATGTTGTATCCACAATTATAACCTTCCTCATCACCTTAACCCCCTCGATGCTAACCCCCAAACCTATGAAAAAGGTATCTGAATTTCCCTTGATCATCTACTTTCACATGTATCATTGTACCTGCATTGGCCTTCTCCAACATAAACAAATAAGAATGGAACATCTTGTAGCTTTCTTCTGGAGGACCACTGAAATTACTGATAGAAAGTACCCTCCCTCTCCTCGCTGTTTAGTATGATATACTAACACCTAATTTTGTCTTAACAAGATCCATGATAACTTTAGGAGTTGGAGTGTTCAGTTGTCCAGGGAAATCCTCTTGCAATATAGCTGCATTTATTTATGGTGTGCATTTCCTCTTTACCTCGCTACCCCCACTCTGACTACACGATAACATGAATGCATCTTTGTGTACTTTCTAACCGAGAAGATATTTGTGTTTACAATCCTTGAAGCTCATAAAGTCCATTGGCAACCTTCTTTCTTACATCCCAGCACCAATCGATATGGATCTGATTTTTTATAGCAAAACTAAAGTTGTTGACAAATGATCCTCTATCCACCACTTCTTGCAATGCCTTCTTATCTGGACATTCTTGATGCAAAATCAAACCAAACTTGTCTTCCCATTCTTTTATGAGCTGACTACTTTCTACAAAAAGCGGAAGCTCAATATATGCATTAGCTAACCTTTTGGGTTCTACATACACGGTAATAGCATTTGCTGTCATTTCACTATCATCAACACCATTGCCTGCAATTTCATTTTCATCAATACCATTCACTAAAATTGCACCAACATCACCATCATTGGCTATTTCTTCAACAAAATTGTTTGCTTCTTCAACAACATTGCATGCCACTACTTCATCATTACACTCACCTAACTCATCATAATTCTTACCAACAGAACTTCTGCAAACTCTCGACACTTGTCCAGACATTATTTCACCATGTTCCAACCTATTAACTACCTCTACAAACAATTTACATCTGCCTTTATGTTCATCCCCAAACGATAGATAAGCATATACATCCTTGTCATAAAAAATAGTCATTCATTCCTCACCTCCAAGAATAGGAGCAAAGAATTTCAGTTTTAAACTAACCTTACTTTCATCTAAACAAAGTCTCTTGTATAAACAACGATCCAACAGCGAGAAAGTGATATCCGCTACTGCATGTTTCATAAATAGAAGAATAGTGGGAGTATGACCTTTGCATTTTACCAATAAGGTGACGTCCTTGCTCATTGTATCCTGCCGAAACTTACTCAAACACTTTTCTTATGCTATTTTTACCCAGTTATACTATAACGCAATCGGCTCAAATCAACAAATTCCTGATCTTCGATGAGACTAAGCAAAGATGGAGCAAAACATAATGCAATAAGATTCAACCCATTCATTCAGATATTCTCCAATTTCAATACATATTTGACACAGTTTCAACAATCAATTTACATGTCTAAATCAAATTTCAGGCATAATACATTTACGGGAAACGTATTGTAGGGCAGGAAACATGAAGCAAACTATGCTCTTCAATGGTGGCATGTTTTCTGGGCGGTGGAGCAAACATCGGAAACCCTCACCGGTGAATCTCGCGCTCTCTCTTCCACTCGTTTTTCCATACATGATGTATAAATCATAAAGAGAATAGATTTAACAAATTATTTTTCTTATTTTTCCAAAATCTAAATGAGAAAGGGTGAAAGGGTCAATCAATTTTTCATTAATTGGGCATACAGATCAAAGCAGGTTATAACAGATTTTGATTCTCTATTTTCGTCATTTTAAAACTATCTCCCAGAAAATAACAGAACCGTGTTCTTTGAAAACACTTAGAGTAACACATGATTCCTTAAGGGTCTTTGCCATAGATTATTAATCCACCAATATATATCATTAATAAATATTTAAAAATACTACAATCATAATGAATAGGGAGTAGATATTATAATGTATCTAATAAGTATAAAAATGCCCGAGAATCATCGATGAGCATATTAGAAAGAGCTCGTTTTGATTTCCCTTCATTGGTTGCAGCAAAGGGAGTAATCTGATAGACTAACACAATGTCCAAAAATATTGAATATTAACCGATAGATATATTTCTAATATAATATATACGTAGAACGGAATTTGGTACCAAATTTTCAACATCTTCATTCAAGTTATCATTGCCGGCGCTATTGGTTGGGACTTTGTCATCAACTAGTGAACAGTCCTGCAAACAAAAGGAGTGTTGTTACTACAAATAGAATTTCCATACCATAATACAATTATCGGTATCGTATAACAAATGCTCTTAAATAATGGAGTTCTTGAGCAAAATCAGTAATCAGAGGAGCTTACTGTTGTGACACCTCAACCCAACTTTCCTGCGGCCGGATGATAAAACACTTCTTATTGAACGCTTCAGCTTAATAACTCTTATACTTGGTCTTTATCACCAATGCTTATAAGTGGTTACAAACCACGATTCGTAGACATATAGGTCATATACGGTTAAGTTTGACCATAGGCAAGTCGAACACTTAGTCAAATTATGTTTCAATTCTATACTTAGTCAACATTTGCTTTATAATTCATCTCAGACAGCCCAAACTTTCTATCCAGCAACTCAATCATTTTATTCTAACAATTGTGCATAGCGTGATCATATCAAGTCATAGTTACACGTACCTTACCACATTTGGTCTGTCCGTACTAGAAAATAATCAAGTCGCATGTTCTGCCCATCCCACATTCTCTTCTAACTTGACTCAGTCCGCTGTACATACCACTTCCCAGGCTGTTCCATCTTTTGTTGTACCACTCAGCCCATTTGTCCGTCTGTCAATCCGAATCCAACCATATTGTACCTAAGACTGATCCATCTGCACGTAGACCATGTCAACCATCCAAAACCCGTACATACCGAAGAACTGTTTTCCCATCCGTCATACACTCTTCCATGTCAGTCTTCCCGAACATCTCACCAGATCCTACTCATGTTCATCTATTCTGAGCACACTCAAGTCTTTCTAGACCCATGTCCGATCAACCCTTCCTTGACAGTCTCATGGTCCAAGTTTACCATTCTCTATCTCGACCATCCTTCGTAACATCACAACTAGATCCACATGGTACCATTCCAATCTGGATACATTTTATTGTCTACTCGTTTTCCCTCCACCATCTCCCCTTATTACTCAGTCACACAGCCAACCACCCCATAAAGTGACCAAGTAATAAAGAGAGATGGCTCGGCTGCTCCGAGACTATTGGTGATTGGTTTCCACCACGATCACCCGTCCAGTCAGTAACACTAGTCATTGTCAGTAACAGTAGTCATAAATTAGTAACACCATATCGTCGACCCTCGTTTACCTTACCAGAATCCTGACACCTTAGCATCCTTTCTTAGTCATCAATCCAACGAAACTCAGAAATACTCGACCAAGATCCCATCGAGAATCACCCTCTCATGTACAAGGGCCAAAACCTTCCAATCATGTTCGCAGACCACTTGGGTATTCACATAGTACATCAGAGCTCCCTTTAAAGACGAGTCAGACCCATCCAGACACCTCTCCATCACCCTTATTTCGATCACCAATTTCCTATAAACAGAATTCCTCGACCAAGCTTGATTCCCAGTCTATCTTTCACGTACCAGAATAGAAATCACTCAATCAATCCACAGATCATTCGGAATTCCGCAAAGCACATCAGAGCCCCATCTAATCACGTCTCGGACCCATCTAACCACCTCTTGGTCTCCTTTGATTCACGTTCAACTCTTTTTCATATCAATACCAACCCTTAATTTGCAGTCACATACAACATAAAACCCACAGACTTTATCGGCCATCCGTGACTCTATAGCCATCGAATCCCATCCTTCTTCCCTTCTCTCTTTTGCGAATCCCCCTATGGAACTCGCGTCTCTCTTCCCTCTGTTCGTGTATTATGTTCCTCCCCCCTTAACAGCAGACACAAACCCTTATATTTATAGGGTTCCTTGTGAAATCCTAGTCTCAAGAAACCCTAACCGATTCCAAACCAAACCGGTCATACCAATCACTTAAATTGAACCGATCTCTAAACGCGGTACAGTCAGTCCGTACCAAGACTCAGCCAGATCTGCCCAGTTTTCGACCAACATTGTCCAGATACCGACCAGACATGTCTGAATACCGACTAGACCTGTATGAATCCCGACCAAACATGTCTAAATATTGACCTTGTCCGTACACTAACCAGTCTATCCTAATTATTCCGCATCCTTGTCCGACCCATGACCAATCCGGTCCATATGTCATGTTGGTCCGGATCAGACCTACTTGTCTAGTTCTGGCCAGCCTGTCTGAATCCGACCATCTTGTCTGAATTAGACAACCATTATCCAGTCCAACATCCTTATCTAAAGTCGAAAGTCTTGTCCTAAACCCGCGGTCTTGTCCGAATTTCACTGACCATGTCTCGAACCCTTACATATAACTCATTCTCCAAGTACGTATGGATCCCCTTAGCTATTTTTCACCTTTCAATCGTGTCATCACAACCTTTCCACAGTCCTATCTAGATACACTTATCCGTTCTGCGTGACGCAGGTGTTACAAGTTTCCCCCACTTAAAATGAATTCGTCCTTGAATTCAGGGCTTAACTGAACTTCTTCTACTTCTTGAGCCTTTCTTTTAGTATTTCTAGTCATTTCACTTAACTCATATATCCTTCCCATATTACTTCCCAGGATCACTCATGATCCTTACCAAAATTCACACCTTGGCAACCCACGGTTCCAAGATGATCACATAGACACGTCATAGCAAACCCATCAGGTTCCCATAGATGCAACAGACCACGTCTTGAAAAGCTTCCTTAGCTCTCACAGACGTTAACTCAGACACGCTTTGACAGACACGAAGTTCCCAAAGACGCACAGACTATCATGCCTTGACGGACCCAATCCATCAAAAGACACCCATACAGTATCGTATCAGATTCAACACACGTTGCGGTTATATCCATTGCTAGTTCATCTTGGCCCAACACTAATCATCAGTAATCAACAATAATGTCTTGGCAAACTATGTCCACCCAAGACTAGTCTGTAACACTTTGACAGAATCACTTTGCCCAAAGTCAGTCACGCCTTGGCATACCCGTCAGTACCCAAGGACACCATCAGATTGGCCTCAAACTTCCATGACACACCACAACCGCACTTAAGTCTAATATCTTGCCATTACATTCAGTAAACCACACCTTCCGGTCCCTTCTACAAATTTCACTTATGATCAGCTTTCTAGTAAACTAGCTTTTTCCATAGCACTAAACATCATTCCTCAGAATTTCAACTGTACGTTCGGACCTTCATGTCCATTATTTCCAGATAAGTCAGAACACCATCAAACACCTTAACCTCTCCTAATTTCCGTGAAGTCTCCATACTTGACTTGTTTCATTGATCCTCTTTTTCCCTAAGTCGTTCTCTCAAGAACCTCTCACTAATTTCCCTAAACTTATAATTCACTTCCCAGAAAACCATATCCTTGTCAGAATCTGTTCCAAACGAATTCTAGTCCTTTCCAGCTTACCATTCCGGTAATTCAGTAACTTAGCCAGTTTCATGTCCTAACTTCTCATTCCAGTAATCCAATGCCTTAGCCTTTTTCAAGATCCTTCCTTCGTAACATTTTCTATGATCGTCTAGATCCTTATTCAGAACAAGTCCAATCATTCCAGTGAACTTTAGCTTACTATCCATCCGAGCTTACATGCTTTTGCATTAGTATTTTTGGGCAATCCCCAGTAACTTCGTCCGTATCACCACATCAGTCAGAGCATGCACCAAAAACATCCTTAGACATTCAGAGTACACCTATTTCACAGGACCTTGCTTGCACAGCGGCAACAACCAACTTGCATGATACATCTACGTAGTCGTCTATACGCGTTCAACCGGATTCACTTCCGAACTACACTTCTGGCACAGTCTGGACTCGCTTATTATGTCCTATCACAATACTCATATCCATCTTTCCTTACCCTTTTTCTTGTACCAGAACTCGGAAGTCATCATTAGACTCCCCACTTAGTCATTTCCATAACTTCCCAGACTTAGTCAATTCCACTGTCATTCCTGAACTTAGTCCTTTTCCTGATTCACGTCCTTACTGAAATCCATCCAGTAACTTTCTTGTTTCCACACTTAGTCATTTTCAATGGCTTTCAGTTCTCAGTCAAGTTCAATTTCACCTCATCAATTTCCATATCCGCTAACTACACATCATGTAGTCCCTTTTTGGTGACATCACATCTTAGTCATGTCCAATGACATTCCACTAAGCTAACTTAACCAGTACGCCTTTACCATCCTTAATAGTTCATGCCATGATCTAACTTAGTTTCCTTACCAAGTAGGATCAACTTATTTTCGCATCAAGCTCATTAGTCTGTTAAGCATTTACCATCTTACTTAACATATTTCTATACTCAACCATTCCATGCACTCCCAACATGCACCAGACCTTATCCTAGAACCAATTAGCGTTAGAGTTAACCTGGATCTGATACCAAAATATGACACCCCAACCCGGCTTTCCCGCGGCCGGGTGACAAAACACTCCTTACTGAATGCTCTAGCTTAATAACCTTTATACTCGGTCTTTATCACCAATGCCTATACGTGGTTACAAACCATGATTCACAGACATATAGGTCATATATGGTTAAGTTCGACCATGGGCAAGCCAAACACTTAGTCAGATTATGTTTCAGTTCTATACTTAGTCAACATTCGGTTTACAATTCATCCCAGGCAGCCCAAACAATCTATCCAGTAACTTAACCATTTCATTCAAACAATTGTACATAGCGTGATCATATCAAGTCATAGTTACACGTACCTTAGCACATTTGGTATGTTCATACCAGAAAACAATCAAGTCACATGTTCTGTCCATCCCATATTATGTTCTCACTTGACCCAGTCTGCTGTACATACCACTTCCCAGGCTGTTCCATCTTCTGTTGTACCACTCAGCCCATCCGTCCGTCTGTTTATCCGAATCCAACCATATTGTACCTAAGACTGATCCATCTGCACACAGACCACATCAACCATCCGAACCCATACATAACCAAAGAACTATTTTCCCATCCGTCAAATACTCTTCCCTGTCAGTCTTCCCAAACATCTCACCAGATCCACTCATGTTCATCTATTCTGAGCACACTCAAGTCTTTCTAGACCCATGTCCGATCAACCCTTCCTTGATAGTTTCATGGTCTGAGTTTACCATTCTTTGTCGTGACCATCCTTTGTAACATCACAACCAGATCCACACGGTACCTTTTTAATCCGGACACGTTTTCTCGCCTACTCGTTTTCCCTCCACCATCTCTCTTTATTACTCAGTCACACAGCCAACCACCCCATAAAGTGACCAAGTAATAAAGAAGATGGCTCGGCTGCTCCGAAACCATCGGTGATTGGTTTCCACCACGATCACCCGTCCAGTCAGTAACACCAGTCATCAGTCAGTAACAGAAGTCATCAGCTAGTAACACCATATCTGTCGACCCTCGTTTACCTTACCAGAATCCTGACACCTTAGCGCCTTTTCTCCTTCGTTTCCATTGGGGGTCGAGCTCGGATGATGCTGGGAGGATTCAAAGCAACATGTCAAGACACACCAATAATGGAATTTAATAGGCAGAATATGTATAAAAGTTTCATGATATGTGTATAGTACAAAACTGACTTATGAATTACATTTAACATCTTTCTTGGGATGGAGATATGTGTCGACAGATTTTTCATCCTTCCCTTTTGTATATGTATCAGATAATATAGATTCATATATAGAATATGTATAATAATTAATTTTGAATGTATATAATGTATATACAATATTTGCATTCCAACAACACTTTCACTCACACTTTAACCACCAACATCAGTAGGGGATCCTAAGACATTGAGCAAACAAAATGTTTCACAATATATGACGGTTGAACTTTTGTAGAGACATGAAGGACAGTATACCGTAGTACCTTAATTACATGGTCAGTCAAGGATTCACCGTTGCCATCATCTGAGGGAACTTGGGTTTGACCTTCATAACCAACAACATTGTCATCCAGAACAAATTTATAAACGGATTCAAGACAAATAATATATGATTTTAAAATTATATACAAATTAGAGATACCACGAACCTGATATGTATCCACGTCACCTTCATTCTCACTATCTCGAATGGTAAAGAAAAAAGTCTAGATGGTATTATTTGCATTGTCAACATCACTTGTAGAGCGCAAACAAGTAAGCCGGACACCTGTCCTCCTTTCGGATGGAGGTGAATTGGTTACAACTGGGGAAAAAATTTAAGAATTTTATAGACATTGCACATTAATACATATTATATGATAGACAACAAAACATAGTAATACTATATCATAAATTGAAATAACATGATTTGGCCTTTTTGGCTACCTTTCCCTTGGTGACTGTCAGCATAGTTGTTGGTCTCTTGGCTTTTAATCTACTTGTCCCAATAGCTGTAGAATGCCTATTTGAAGTCCATTTTCTTTGTTTCTGCACAGATGGACTAGGCTCGTTAAGAAGTTCTCTTTTTAGTGTAGCAAGACGGCTTTAGTGTAGCAAGAGGGCTGCCAACTCTCTCGTCCATTCTGTTTGAATATTTCATCAACATTTTCTCTACTTGTTTTGCATGCTCAACAAATGCGAGAAGAGTCCTCAACATACTCCATGTCCTCTTCTCTATCTTGCCAAGACAGTGGTTTTTTCCTTGAGCCTCTTGCAGCTCATTAGCTTTTAGGCCACCTTCCCAACAGTTTTGGTCGAATTCTTATAACTTAGAAATAAACCTATCCATGGTTTCAATCTCATTGTCATTCTCTCGTTGAAGAAGTAGAGTTTTTATGCCAACGTTGGTGATATGTATGCATTTTAGCTAGTCTTACGTGTCTCATTTAGTTCATGTTGTACATATATCCATAGTTTACGTGTCTCATTTAGGTTCATTTTGTATTCCTTTGACATGCATTGCATACTTCTTGCATTGGAGAGAAAATTAGGTACTTAAAGAGCATATTTGGAACATTAAAGAGATCATGGAATTTGACTTAAGGATGAAACACAGCAAGAAACACACAAAGGAACATATTTAACCGAGCTCGACCAAGACACTCACCCAGACTTGATCGAGTGTGGAATTCTCAGAGAGATAATGACAAGCTTGATCATACCACTTGATTACACAGTCAAGAGACTCTTTATCAAAGCAGCTTGACTGAATAACTCAACTAAACATGCTAGAGTGGTGGGGTTTTTATTTATCTCTTTCTTATCTTTCTAAACATATTGCTCATTTTATTTTATGGGTTTTTGCATTTCTTCATGAGTTTTGAGTAGATTTATGAGGGTTCTTGAGGAAATGGGGTAGATCTATGTAGATCTATAGATTTGTTATTTGCATAAGGTTGTTTATGTTTAGATCTCTTTAGTCTATGTGTTGTTAATGCTTATTTCTTCTTGGCCATTAGAAATCTAATCTTAAGTATTTTTCTACCCACAAGGTGTTTGCTAAAATATTTGACTGAGCCGAAACTTGAGATTTACATTCCTAACTCAAGAGATTGAATGTTTAGGTTATTTATTGGCTAGAATAGATTGCATCTTCATGCTAGCTTGATTGCAATTAGGTAATGAGAGTTCGGTCTGATTGTAGATTAGTTGAGTACAATTGTCACAAAAGTGAAATTGTCTGTTCTTAATCTATTGCCTAAAGGTCAGCTAATTAGGTTGTTAAATAAGTATAGACTCCCTAGCTAAGCATTGATCATAGATCCTACTCCTCAAGAACCCCTTATTACCTATTGCTTAATGGAATTTCTCATACTCTGTTTTTAGTTTATTGCTCTCTTTTTATTGCTATGTTTTCTTTGGGTTTTATGTTTGATTTTATTTTTGTTTTATTGCTCTTTGTTATCATCTAAGTTTCTAGATAACACTTGATCATATTTGGCTTGGATTAGAGTAGTCATCACATTCTGATTGCTAGCATCACACTTGTTTAGACTGACAGCTATTATACTACAATAATCTGATTGTGTATCAAAATCTTGTTATTAAATTGGCGTTGTGTTGCCAAACAGAGTGTTTGCTTGTTTAAAATTTTAGAAAATCTAAGACCAAGTTCTCTTTTGTTATTAATCACAAAATGGTGCTAATTCCTTGGTTCAGTGTTTTTGGTGATTTTAAGGCAAACTTCACCAGCCTACTCGATTGCTTCCATTGAGTGCAACCTTACTCGACCATTTCACTCGATCTTACAAAGTTGAGTGCACTATTTTCAGCCAGTTTTCCATAGAATCAACCTTCTAACTCGCTTGACATCCGGTTGAGTGTAGTCTAATGGGTCCGATTTTAGGTTTTATGCATACAAGATCCAAGGGCATACAGAATCTGATCAGTTACATTGATAACATCCATTTGCTTCCATGAGATTTGAAAGAACAGAGGGACAGAAGTCAGATTACACAAGAGGATCAGGTTGAGATGGAAAGCATCACACCACATGATTTGAATGATAATGCACCTACTGTACATGGACATCACAATAGGAGGCCAAGACATATTGGACCTGATGCTAGTCAACGTGTCACCTTTTGATGCTCAAAAATGTTCGGCTTCTCAGGAAAAGAACAAGCCCCTTGTTCTCCCACTTTATGCATCCCAACTTCCTTTTCTCCAAAGGTTTAAGAAGGATTTGACTGAAAACTATAAAGCTTTTCTAGATAAGTAAATGAAAGGTATTGAGGTGAAGATTCTCATCCTAGATGCATTCATGTTAGTGCCTCCTTACTAGAAATTCTTGAAATATGTAGTTAAGGAGAGAACTGAAGAAGTTGAGGGTATAGTAGTGCTTATTCATGAGGTTTATGCCATTATCCAAAAAAAGCAGTGCCAAAGAAGCTTGGTTGATAGGACTGTAAGTATTTCTCATGGGATTTTAGAGGATCTACATGTCAAGGTTGGAGGTGTTGAAATACCAACTGATTTTGTAGTTCTAGAAATGGATGAGGAACCAAAAGATTCATTGCTCTTTGGGAGACCTTTCAAACTCCTGGTGCAATAATTGATGTGTAAAAGGGAGAGATTGAGTTCTATCTTGGTAAAGACTTCAAAATGAAATTCAACATAAGGATGAGATGAGGAAGCCAACTATTGAAGGTCATGTTTTGTGGGTTCAAGAGATGGATGATCTAACTAATGAGTTTTTGGAGGAATTAAAGGTAGAAGCTCACTTGCAAATTTCTTTGACAAAGTCAGCTGCTGATGGGTATTTGAGCAAGGAAACTGAGTGTTTTGGGCAGCTTTTAGAATCTCACAAGCTAGTTCATGGGTCAGTCGTGATAGAAGAGTTGGTTGAAGCAAGTTCAGAGGTCAATGTAGCAACTAGGAAAGGATAAACCTCAGCAAGCCGTGAACTGATAGTTTTTACACCACACTCGATGTGCACATGGTCGAGTGTGCACCAAACTCGCTATTGATGGCTGGTCTGAGATCAAAGCACCAAAAGTAGAAATGAAACCACTTCCTGTAGGGCTAAGGTACGCTTTTTTGGGTCCTACCTCTACCTATCCTATAATTGTCAATGATACTTTGAATAATGATGAGTTGAACATGCTTCTGATTGAACTCAAACGGTTCAGTAATGCTATAGGATATTCTCTAGCTGAAATTAGAGGCATATCACCTAGTCTTTGTACTCATAGGATTCATCTCGAAAATGATTCACATTCAATTGGGCCTAAAATAAGGTTGAATCCTAATCTTAAGGAGGTAGTAAAAAAGGAAATTCTCATAATGCTGATGTGATTTGCCCAATCTCTGATAGCAAGTGGATCTCCAGTTCATTGTTTTCCTAAAAGGGAAGAATTATTGTTGTTAGGAATGATAAGAATGAACTAATTCTCACTATAAGTATAACTGAGCATCAAATGTGCATTGATTATAGGAAGCTTAACTCTGCATCAAATGTGCATTGATTATAGGAAGATCACTTCCCACTTCTTTTCATTGATCAAATGGTAGAACAGTTAGCTAATCATCCATACTACTGCTTTTTAGATGGATATAGTGGATTCTTTTAAATCCCTATGCACCCAGATGATCAAGAGAAAACAACATTCACTTGTCCATATAGTACATTTGCATATAGGAGAATGCCATTTGGTTTGTGCAATGTACCTACTACTTTCCAATGTTGCATGACATCTATATTTTCAAATCTGATCGAGGAGCTGGTAGAAGTTTCTGATAAAAGGGCTTTTGGGTCCAAAGATCAAATCAATTGAGCATGGTGGTAAGTAAATGGGAATTGTCAAACCAAATGCTGAGAGATGCTTGTAAACAACCTATCTACTACTAGGTCTTAGTTCAAGCAGTCTACCATTCTGTCACTATGATAGGCTATGATATTAAGTGAGCTTGCAAACTAGATAATAGGACAAATTACACATAAAGATAAAATAAGAACATAATTTAAATGATCAAAACAGAGAAATGACTTAAAAACAGAGCACAACAATTGCAATGAGATAGAAATAAGATTAAAGGCATAGATCTGAAGGATAGGGAGGTTGATCGGCGATACACTCGCCGATCCCAACAAGCTGAAATCTTTTGAGCAATCCCAAGACTGCAACAAGGCTAGATCGACCCGGATCGGATGATCCGTTACGGCGCTAGCCGCGATCAAGCCAAACCAGAAGCATTAATGTAAGCCTAACTCGTCTAACAGCCAACCCACATGCTAGATCTCTCTTCGGTGGATCAAGCCATCACTCACAAGGCACTTGGTTTCCGATTCCATTGGCGCTAGCCTTAGGTCACGGCCCAAATCAGATCTCTCTTGATCAGGGAGAGATCAGCATTAAGCTTAGCCATGTGAGAAGAGATCGGAGTTTAGATCATGGCTAGAACAGCGAGGGAATCAATGGATTCACCTCCGATCGCCCTATCCTCGAGATCCACATGGATCTACTCGCGCCTCATGGATTGAGTGCAGAGGAGTAGGGTAGATCTAGATTGCAGAAACATAAAGAACTTAAAATGAAATTGCAGAAAGTAAGGTAAAGATTAAACTTAACTCATTAACTTAAAAGCATAATCATAAAGATTACCTTAAACAAGCATATAGGAAACAACAATAAAAATAGAGAAATTTTTTCAGCTAAACATCAGATAGATGATAAGAGTGTCATTAGGGGGTATTTATAGGATTATTCTCATAACCCTAATCTCCTGGTCAAACCGCCTCAATGTGGTCAACAAGTGTCTCTTGAGGTGGTCCTCGAGGTAGAAGGTCGAGGCTTGGCTGCGAGGTGAGATCTTCAGTTAGTCCTCGCTCTTGGTAGTGCGAGGCTAACGTGCAATGCAAGGTTCTTCAAGAAGGCGGGTACTTTGCGTCCAAGAGGTTCAGCTTCAGTCAATCCTCGCCCTTGGTAGGGCGAGGCTGAGGTGCAAAAGAGTCTAAACTTTTGCTTATCTGCTTCTTTGTTCATCCAAGTCTTCCTAAGTTTTCCTGATCCGTTCCTTGCATCCATTGGCTCCAAAATGCTCCATAAAACATCTAAATCTGCTCCATATGCAGAATGTATGGTATGCAAGTGCACAACATGAAAATGATCATAAAAGGACTCTAGAATGATGCAAATGCTATGATATGGACGGAAAATGACTTTAAGAATGGTCCTAAAAAGCGTTAAAATCCAGATATATCAGCTCCCCCAAACTTAGATCTTGCTTGGCCTCAAGCAAGTGCAATGACCTAAGATGGAAGAACTGCACACAAAGTGGGAATATCTAATCCACGAGTACTTGTGTGCTCTATCATTTTGGAAACCGCAATATACTCATCCTCAAGAATAGCATCCAGCCTATAGATTCTTAGTACCTAAGCCGGTCTCTAAAGGTCCAAGTCTAATTCCTTATTTCTTTTAGGTGCAGTCCTCAAAAGAGACTAGAGATCAACGAGTATATAGTTCAACTTTTCTAAGCTTAGCATGAACAGTTTTCAACTCAAATGGTTTCCCTCTCATTCATTCTTTTGCTGCCCGCTTATTTATTCTTTTCTTTCTTTCTTTTTCTTTTTCTCTTTATATGCCCTTTTGGCTTTTCTGAAGGTGGCTTACACAAACATGAAAAGCTACGGATTTACGCCTCCTTCCAAGTTCCTTCACCAACCCGCATATGAAGTAAGCAGCGGATATACACGGGCGTGAAAGGCTACGGGTTTACGCATCCTTCCAGCCGCTTCACCTTTACCACATACTCGGTTTGGCGGGCAGCTTTTATTTTTTTCATTTTTTTTCACTTAACTTGAGAGGGTTTTACCATATACACATAATGGATCATGCTAAACATAAAGAAGGAAGGTATTTGATGAATCTCTAGGCTCTAGATTGGCGGTTGAAGTTCAGTTTTAGAAGGAATAAAACAAGGCCTTTTCGAAACACAACCCAAGCAAAGTTCACTAAGGTGAATGATCCACCCAAAAACTTTCTAAAACGGCTATTTACCAATGAAGAGCATTCACAATGGTTACTATCTAGCTTAAAAACGTTTTCCATCATCAAGATCATTCCCACAAAACAAGTTCGGATGCATGAATCCTATATGAATGCAACCTAAAGGCAAAGCTAAATTGATGCAATTACATAATCACTCTATTTTTTTGGATTT
The DNA here is from genome assembly GCA_900406435.1 of Lepidium aucheri. NCBI lineage: Eukaryota > Viridiplantae > Streptophyta > Magnoliopsida > Brassicales > Brassicaceae > Lepidium > Lepidium aucheri. The sequence continues at coordinate 44,050 of OVBA01000189.1, forward strand.
ACTTTTCAAAAAATTTCAAAGTTTTTGGTGTTTTCTATGCCTTAGGTGCTATGAGATGCAACAACCAAATGCAACAAAGAAAAATCTAAATGGATTTTTACAACCTAAGTGAATGCATGAATGACAAACTAAGATCACAAAACACAAGGTTAGTAACTCCTAGGACCCTCCCCCAACCTTAAATCACATAGTCCCTTGTGTGTATGAAAGCTTAGAAGAGAATCCTAGGTCAAAAAGGCTAATTATGGAATGCAATACGTACAATGAAAGGTGCGGAGTGGTACCTTTTTGGAAGTCTTATGCAAGGCTTTTGGATACATTATGATGTCCCTCGTAGTGAGGTCTCGCAGTTCCAGGGCCAAGGCACCTTATCTAAAGAATAGATACCATCCTCGCGTGTGCTCCTCATGGTTCATTATCTCTTGGTGGTACGAGAAGGTCCATGAGTGATACTCAAGATAGAAGTTGAACTCTCCTCGCACCTCACCCTCACTTGTCAGCTGCGAGGGTTGTTGTTTTTAGCCAAAATGTCCTCTCCTCGTGGTTACACATGTGAGGGCCATATGCGAGGCCAAAACATGGCTCATTAATGGTCCTATTTTCACCTGAAACTAAGACAACCATGCCACACTCCAAGCATAAAGAGAAAAATAAAAATGTTCCAAAAAAGAAACATAAAATCCAAAGTACTTAAAGAAAATAAAAAGTTCTTAAAAGTAAAGGGATATACATGGGACTTCCTCCCAAGTGAGCTTGTTTATAGTCTCAAGCTCGACTCTTCCCACCTAATTGGCTTAGGGAGGTTTAGAGAGGGGGATTGGAGTCCCATCAATAATTTTTCCAACAACCATAAAGAGCTCGACTTTCTGTCCATTTTTTGGAAGGTCCTCTCCTTTCTTGGTAACCAAAGTAATGGCTCCACAAGGCATGGACTGTGTTATGTTGAAGGACCATGACCACTTTGATTTGTGCTTTGAGAAGAGGAGATGCTTGACTTTAGCAAATGGCTTGGTACGCTTAAAGCTCTTCACTTTATACTCCATTGCACCATCCATAACTCTGATTGGTTGCAAGATTATATCTGGTCCGGGATCCAATGGTGGAAGCTTGACTCCTTAGGAGGCAGATTTGCTATCTCATTGCAAGAAGACATGGCTTTAAGGCTTTCCACATCAACAACCTCCTCAAATATTGGTATTTTTCTACAGTAATCACTGGCCTTGCCGCTCTTAACCATTAAAACATGAGGGGGTTTAAAGGGTTTAGTATGCAACTTGCTTGAATCCTTTGGAGCTGCAGATTCTTGGGCACTCTTAGGCTGGCCTCGGCCTTGTGTATGGCGAGGTGGAGTGTCGATGCTTGCTATTGGAGATGAGTTGAGCATTTTTCTCCCCCCCCCCTTCATCAATCACACTGTCCTCAGTGTTAGCAACCATACCAACTCGTGGAGGAAGCTCTTTGTCATTCCCTAAGGTGACATGTTGGGCAGTGTATTCTTTGAGTAAACTACCCTTCCTCTCTTTAACCATGTAGTCCTTAACATCATCATTTTCAGCTCGGATCATCGACTGTCCTCGCTGCATTGGGCTGCGAGGGGAACGGGCGAGAAGCTGGGCAGAATGCAGAGCAGGTAGTGGATTTGCTTACATTTTTTCAACTTTCTGAAGTCTTGCATTGAGGCTCTCAAGCTTCAGATATGTGCTATCTATTTGATCATGAATTTTAGCAAATTTCTGTGTGAGTGCAGCAGCTTCTGCTTGTTGTCCCCTCTTTATGGCATGTAGCATACCCATTATTCCCTCGGATTGAAGTGTAGTGTCCATGTTGAGTAGTTAAGTTGAGGGAGGCAAAGTTGTCTAACCTCGAGGCTAGACAACAAGTAAAGCCTTCGAGTAGAGTCTGGTTTTGCACTCCACTCGAGCTTGGCCTCCGAGGACTACCTGCGAGGCCTACAAATGCAGCAAAAACAACGACTTTGTCAATAGGTTTGGAGCTTGGTCCTTATAGATCCAAGCTAAATAAAGCACAGACAAGTTATAATATCAGTAACACACAACTTGATCCTAAGACTAGTAAACTATAAATTGGAACAAGCAAATCTGATTTTGCAACAGCTCCAATTTGATAAAAGGGCTTTTGGGTCCTAAGATCAATCAATTGAGCATGAAGGTAAGTAAATGGGAATTGTCAAACCAAATACTCAGAGATGCTTTTAACAACCTATCTACTACTAGGTCTTAGTTCAAGCAGCCTACCATTCTGTCACTATGATAAGCTATGATATTAAGTGAGCTTGCAAACTAGACAATAGGACAAATTACACTAAAAACAAAATAAGAACAGAATTTAAATGATCAAAACAGAGAAATGACTTAATAACAGAGCACAACAATTTCAATAAGATATAAACAAGATTAAAGGCATTGATCTAAAGGATGGGGAGGTTGATCGGTGATAAACTTGCCGATCCCAATTCGCCAAACTCTTTTGAGCAATCCCTAGACCGGGACAAGACTAGATCGACCCGTTCTCACAGTGAAGACCCCTAACCGGATCGGATGATCCACTACGGTGCTAGCCGCGATCAAGCCAAACCAGAAGCATTAAACTAAGCCCAACTCATCTAACAGCCGAACCACATGCTAGATCTCTCTTTAGCGGATCAATCCATCACTCACAAGGCACTTGGTTTTCGATTCCATCAGCGCTAGCCATAGTTCATGGCCTAAATCAAATCTCTCTTGATCAGGGAGAGATCAGCATTAAGCTTCGCCATGTGAGAAGTGATCGAAATTCAGATCATTGCTAGAACGGCAAGGGAATCAACGAATTCACCTTCGATCGCCCTATCCTCGATATGCACACGGATCTACTCGCGCCTCATGGATTGAGTGCAGAGAAGTAGGGTAGATCTAGATTGCATAAACATAATGAACTTAAAATGAAATTGCAGAAAGTAAAGATAAAGATCAAACTTAGTTCATTAACTTAAAAGCATAATCATAAAGACTACCTTAAACAAGCATAAAAGAAACAACAATAAAATAGAGAGAATTTTTCTGCTAAACATCAAATAGCTGATAAGAGTGTCATTAGGGGGTATTTATAGGATTATTCTCATAACCCTAGTCTTCTCGTCAAACCGCCTCAAAGTGGTCAACAAGTGTCTCTTGAGGCGGTCCTCGAGGTAGAAGGTCGAGGCTTGGCTACGAGGCTAAGGTGCGATGCAAGGTTCTTCAAGAAGGCGGGTACTTTGTTTCCAAGAGGTTCAAATTCAGTCAGTCGTCGCCCTTGGTAGGGCGAGGCTGAGGTGCGAGGGACTCTAAACTTTGGCTTATCTGCTTCTTTGTTCATCCAAGTCTTCCTAAGTTTTCCTGATCCGTTCCTTGCATCCATTTGGCTCCAAAATGCTCCTTAAAACACCTAAATCCGCTCCATATGCAGAATGTATGGTATGCAAGTGCACAACATGAAAATGACCCTAAAAGGCTCTAGAATGATGCAAATGCTACGATATGGACGGAAAATGAATCTCTAAGAATGGTCCTAAAAAGCGTTAAAATCCAGATATATCAGTTTCCATGGACAATTTCTTTGTCTATGGGATTTCCTTCTCCTCTTGTTTGTTAAACTTGTTTTAGGTTCTTAGCAGGTGTGTAGAAACAAACCTTGTGCTGAATTAGGAGAAATGTCATTTTGTGATCAAGGGAGGGATTGTTTTGGGTCATAAGATTTCAAAGAAAGGGGATTTAAGTGGATCAAGCCAAGATTGATGTTATGGTATAGATGCAGCCCTTAAAAACAGTAAAGGATGTAAGAAGCTTCTTGGGTCATGCAGGTTTCTACAGGAGATTCATCAAAGCTTTTCACAAGATTGCAAGGCCATTGACTCGCCTATTGTGCAAAGAGGTCGAGTTCAACTTTCATCATGAGTGTCTTCAGGCGTTCTTGAAGATTAAGGACGCCTTAGTGTCTGCACCAATAGTCCAACCTCCAGATTGGACTCTACCTCTTTAGATTATGTGTGATGCAAGTGATTAACTTGTGGGAACAGTGATATATGTAAATATTATGGCATTTTTACTTATTAATTTGCATCATTTTCATGCATTTGCATATTTTCCTTCTTTTGAGTCATTATTAGGTGCTTTGGAGCTTAAGTTAAAGAGTAGAGCTTTTGAACTGAGGATCGACCTCAAGATCGACTAGGCAAGGTCTATTTGTGGATAGACCGCAAGATGGCGAAGAAGGGTCGACCACACGGTCGAGAAAACGCGGTGCAACAAGAAGATTGAGTGGAACGCTTCAAGACATGAGTTCAGACTGTGCGGCCTCGACCTCAAGGCCAACCCAAAGAGCTCAACTAGCAATTCCATGAAGAGACCGCCCAGAGTTCCGGACCATTGACGACATGGTTGATGGTTGCGACCCAAACATAATGCACACAAGACAGGAAGCAAGGAAATCTGATGCTCGACCTCAAACCCGACTTGGAGTGCTCGACCTCAGGTAGTTGGGTTCCTACTGACCACTCACCCTCGATCAACAGCATGACCAGATGTGGTCGATGAAGCTATTCACTACACGAGCCGCATCCCAACAAGATGGACCTCAACATGGAACGAAATAATTTTCCTCCTAGGAAGCACTATCTCGAACTCAAGCTCGATCCTAGACAATCAACCTCAACAATACACATGTTTATTTTTAATTACTAGACCCGGTTTGTTCCCGGTTGACTCGGATCCATTTTAAATTGCTTTAAAACCCAATTGTTTAGAGTTTTCAAAAAATATCTCATCATATCATAACTTTTACATTATTTTTAGTATTACTTAGGCGGCTCTAGAGAGGAAGAAAGGAAAAACAAGTTGAAGACCCCTTTTGTGGAAGGTGATCTTTTGATCATCATCTCCCATCTATAAAACTTTCTTCCTCATTTCTCTTATCTTCATTTCTATATGTTTATGCTTTTGTTTATAGTTATTTTCTCATTTTTTCCATGGCTTTTGTGTTTGCGTAGTGAAGTGATACGTTGGAGGTTAGGTAGATCCTTGGAATTGATAATTGAATCTTGAGTTTAGGTTGATAGATTTGTCGATTCCTTCAAATAGAGTATCATTAATGTTAGACTTGAGCTGGAAATTTGAATCTATATGCTAGAAAAATTATCGCCCGAAAGGTGTTCAATGAAATTTTTGAATGACTCTTTTGTGAGCTTTTCTTCCTTAGCCTTTGAGAGATGATGCTTTGGGGATTAATTGTCTTAGTGAGCTTTATTGTAATGCTTGTTACTCAATGATTGGCAAATAAGAGTGTAGCAAATTCACTTGATTGGCATATAGTTCATTGCCATGAGAGTGGGATAATCTATTGTTGTGTCTCATGCCCTAGGATGGTTCTTAATGAGTCCTTATACATCTTTATTTCATTATCATTCTCATTGATCAATTGTCTTACCTAAAACCTATTGCTAGTTTGTGCTTGTCTTTGTTTAGTTTGCTAGTCATTTGTTCTATTTAAGTTTGGTTTATCTTGTTCGGTTTAGTCTACTTTGCCTAAGTTTTAGTCATTTTTATTTCAAATACCTATTGTATATCTTAACTCCAAATTCTCATAATCCTAACGTGTTGATTCTAGATTCTCTGTGGATTCGAACTTCAAATGCTCCAGTGATAGATGGTTTTCGTTTGTTGATTTAATTGCTTGTTCTCACCACACAAAAGAACAAACAACAATTTGGCACCGCTCTCGGGGAATCTATGCAATTAGCCATTAGGATTTGAATTAGATTTAAAAGTATAACTTTTTCTTTTGTTTCTTTTGGTTTGATTATTGACATTATTTCAAGTGTTTGTTCTTTTTAAAGGTACAGTCACAAGAGAGAAAGCATGGCTTCAGATTTAGACTCCATGAGGAAAGCTCATTATGAAGCTCAAGAAAGAGAGATGGCTAAGAACCCAACTAGCTATCATGGTTTGAAAGCACACCCACTTATCAAGAAAGACTTCCGTATGGAAAATTTTCTCGAGGAATCCAATATGGATATGGTGAGAGAGTTGTAAATTTTGGGACATGGAGTATGAATATCAAGAAGCTTATCATTCCCCAATATATGAAAAGAAGACATTCACAACTTGCTGAAGTTGATTTTGGAAGGACAAGAAAGGTATTACAAGAATACTCTAACTAGGATCAAAGCTATTGAGCTTGCTATGGAACGAGACTCAAAGGATATGGACACTCATGAAGATGGTTCCATAATCATTCCAGCCATGCCAACTAATGTAAAAGATTCAAGTAGTTTTACTTTACCTTGTGCCATTGAGATAACAAGCATAAGTACTTGAATTGGGAAACCATGGAGGAGTTAGTAAACTCTTGGATTAAGAGAGTGACAAAATCTCAGCTCAAGGATATGGAGACAAGTTCTAACACTAGTGTGGAGTCTACAGAAACTGGTAAGGATGCAATAAATGATTACCCTTTGAGTGAGCTCAATGCACCGAAAGATGAGCCTCAACAATCACCAAAGGAACACATGCATCTTCAACAATTATTCAAGTAAGAAGCTAAGGTTGGAAAACCTATGGAGAAGCAAGATAATCTCATCGAATTGGTCGACAAGGAGGGTAATGAAGAAGAATCTCCAAAGGCACAACCTTCTAACAAGTATCTTGGCATGATACTCACCATTGAATTGGGTATTGATTAGCATTGGAAGTTACCATTCTTTGAGGTAGGATGAAATAATTTAGGGATCGGTTCTATGATGAGTATGATCCAGAAGATCCAGACTCATGTCACACTCCTTTCTTAAAAAAGTGAAAAGAGAGTCACACTAAGGACATATTTGCGGATAAAATTCTGCTTTCCGATCCTATAATCACATAAAAACTGGTGCATAATGTCGAGCTTGAGACTTTAAACAAGCACACTTGGGAGGCACTCCCGTGGTATCCCTGTAAATACCCATTTATTTTTCTATGTTTTTCTTCATTTTGTTGTATGTTTTAGTGTGTGTGCTTGACATGTATTTGATCTAGGAAGGTCAAGAGGTCAAACAAGGAGTTGGGGTCATGAGATTGAATTTAAAAGGAGACGCACAGATTGCACTATGGACCATTAAGTCGATGGATCAAGATCGAACATAAGGGCACCAGATGTTCGGGAACATTAAAATGTCGACCAATAGGTCGAGAAAGCAGGTCAACGCTCCCTACCACAGTTTGTAGGATGATACAACGCTGGACAAGATCTATTCGAGAGAATTGAGCCACGGGACAGGTTCTATAAAGGCATGCAGGTCGACCATACAGTCGAGGATCCTTACCCAATATATGTACCACGCCTCGCCCCGAATCATATGAGATCGACCAGCTGGCCGACATGAAGCTCTCGACATCATGTACCGCAGGTCGACCAAATGGTCGACGAAGAGAACACAACGACCATATTGCACAAGCTTTCGCACCGAGACAAGACTGACCTCCAGGTCAACGTTCCAATCCCGACGGCACTTCAAGAAGTCAACGCTAGGCCTTACTTTCTTGACCTCACTGTCCATGAATCTCGACCCGACCTCACGACCACGATCCATCTGGTATGCTCTTGATCGACTTTTAGCCCAATCCGGTCTGGTTGACCACTGATCCAAGGAGACTTAACTCTTTATAGGGTACCAAATTCATCACTTTTGTACATAGTTTATTTTGTCTTTTGCATTTTTGCATTTTTTGTTTTGGTCGTTCTTTATAAAATTTACTTTTTCAACGAGACGGTGAGAAGTAAGTCCTGAGGAGAGGACCTAGTTGCTAATGCTAAATTTAATTGTGTTGTTTTCCATTTTCTTGAGTCTTGAATCTTGCATTAAAAAAAATCGAAAATCACTAAAACAATCATATGGTTGTATTGGCATTGTGTCTAAGATTAAGTCTAGTTTCATTTAGGATTGCATTGGGAACAATGATGTTAGTGCCTTTTTGAGATTTTGATCTATTTGCTACGTTTAGTGCCCAAGTTACTAGTTTATTCATGCATAAATTGCTTGTTGAAAGGTAAGATTGATCCATGCTTAGAATTCTCAATTTTAGTTCCTACTTTAGTTGAAGCATGTTGTGATTTGAGACCATTCTTTATTTATTTGAACCTAATATTTGCTTGCAATTATCATGCTATCATTGCATTTGAACTCATGGATACACATACATACTTGAATTTCTTTTATCATTGACCACTCTTTGTGATCCTAGTAGCCGGTTTCATCATAATAATTGGTTTTCACACCTTTAGCTCAACCTTCTTTCAAGCCACCATGTTTTTTGTGTGTTTTAGGGCTTATTTTCTGAATATGTTTGTATAACGTGTTAGGTTTGGGCCGACAAAGATAGTATTTCATGTAGTTCCTGTTCACGCTTTTTGAGCCGGATAAGACTAGGTCGGAAATTTATCTTGGGTATGAGATGTTGTATGTGTTTTGTGTTTGAATGGAAATTATTTGAAAAGGGATTGAAACAATGGCATGTTCAAACGGAAGTTTAGGAGAGAAAGGGTATGTTAAGTAAATTGAAAATGGTCTATTAAAAGGTTTTGGAGAAATGAAATGGTTAAATGGCTCATTGGGTATTAAAGGAATGAATGGAAACAAAAAAGTATGAAAAGGAAGTTGACCAATGTGTAAAGGGAGCCAAACCCGCTATATTTCATATGTGTTGAAACCCCCCCCCTCCTGCTATATTTCATATGTGTCGAAACCCCCCTCCTTAGAATGTGAATGAAGCAATGAAGTTGTGATTTTATCCAAAAGAAAGAAATGAATTGAACATGAGAAATGCCTTGAGAGAAAGAGTAATATCTAGGATCAATGGGGATTAGTTTTAGCTTTGGGTTGTTTGATTGTATATATATGGGTAGATGGGGTTCTGTCTTTGTATGCATCTATTGGGTTGAACCTTTAGCATTCTTCTAAAGCTCATTTCATTCATAGAGAGATCCTTGCATGAAACATTTTGAGCCTTATATAAGAAGAGGTCACTTTTATCTCTTAGCCTATTTCCTTAGTCAAATGAGTTCAGTAAATGTGCATAGTTTGATTCATGGTTACGATTTTTAATCAATGTCAAAAGGAATGGTGGATATGAATGCATGTGTAGGTTGAGGTTTGAATTTGGATTGAGCAGTGATGAGTGTGGCTAAAATTTTTAAGTTGACTAGCTCACTTTGCATCCTAGAATTACTAACTTGGACATTGAAGTTAACATTGGATCATACTTGCTTTGCTTTAGAGTTCCCACTCATAGCCTCTTCTTCGATTTTGTCATTTGTTTGCTTGAAGACAAACAAAAGGCAAGTCCGGGAGAGTTAATATATGTATATATTCTGAAATTTTTACTTATGAATTTGCATCATTCATTCTCATTCAATTTAGTTGCATTTAGATTCATTCTAGATCAGGGAATAAATTTTCTTTAGTGTAACAGCCATTTAGGCGATGTCAAGGGAAATTTTCGGTGATCTTCTGCATCGGATGAGAGATCAAATTGAAGTTATAGCTACGTTCCAATTGCAACATACTCATGTTTTACTATGTCCGATTATTTTTCCTATGTTGGATCGAATCCACCATTATTACCCATAGGAAGAAAATCTTCAACGCTTGGTAATCAAACTCATGATTACCATTCAAATATCAATCCACAAAGGCTACTTCAATGCCTGATCTTGTTAACTCATTCAAAAGTTGGATTCAATATTGGCTATTACTAGGTACTTTTCAAAATCTTCATCTCAAATTTATTGTGAGCTTCCTGATGATAAGCTTAAGTGATAGCGAAACTATTCTTATCCCAGCTGAAATCGGGTTATTCGATTCTCAAATTTTGATTTTTACATTCAAAGATTTTGATTCCATATTCTCTACTGAAGATTTCATAGAAGGTAAGCTTATTCTGCAAATATTTTTACAGCTTTTTGATGATTTGAACTTAAATCCATCTGATTTTTTGGAGCTAAAAATCATAAAATCGGTGATTGGTAGAACCAGTATTTCCATGATTATCGTTGGCTGTCATCGGATTATAATTAATTTACAACTACTCTTCTTCAAGGTCTTCATCTCGAAACTGATTATCTGTTTTCTATATAAACAAGTCTACGACAATGAGATTTTCCATAAGGCTCACACATGTTTCTCTTCAGTTTTTATTCTATATTATTTTCCTTTTTTTCCTACGACGAGGTTTTTGTTGGCTCAGATAAATTTGTGGATACCTTTGTATTCATGATACCTCGTTACTGGAAGCTCTATGATCGGGTTAAAGGTCTCAATCTTGGAAACGGACATTTCCAATTCGAATTCAAGTATGAAGGAGACATTGATTATGTTCTAAGCCTAGGCACAACACATTTTGATGGCTGGATGGTATCATTAGCACGTTGGAAGGCTATGGCTAACGCCAATTATCCCAATACAATCTCATTTTGGGTGAAGGTAACTAGTGTGCCTTTTGAATATATGGTACAAGATATATACGGACTTATTGGGGAGACGATGGGTACTGTATTAGCCATTGAAGAAGATAAAGGTAGGGTTCAAGTTGAATTCCCTTGCTCTAAACCACTTGTGTTTTCATTAGCTTTGGAATTCCAAGAAGGTAAAGATCTCAGCTCCTGAATATGAGAAATTGGAGGGTATTTGTGATCTTTGCTACAGGTTAACACATGAGACAAAGAGATGGTATAAGGTCCAAAAGGAGATCAAGGTTCCAAAGGTTGAATCTAGAGATAATCACTCACATTCAAGAAGGATCAGAAGTTACAAAAATGTTGTGAAGGAAGATAACCAGAAAAAATCTTCAATTACAGGAAGTGGTATTGTTGGTGAACGTTTCCAAAAAGGAGAATCTAGTAGATGTAATCAATCTGGTGTTGCAGAGCTAAAGAAAAATCCTAAGAGAGCAAACTCGTCATTAGCCATTGCTGAGCCTCAAATTCATACTGGCTTTTAAGAAAGCTCGGCCTCTCTACCTCTTTCTCTCCAACGAGCAGCGGTCTTTGTTTTTGCCCCTAATAGACCTTTGTTTTTGCTCCCATTAAGTTATTTCCATGGATTATTTGGCATCTCTGGAAATCACGTAATGAAAATTGTTTCTCAAATACTGAGAAGGATCCACAGGTCATTCTTCAAGATGCTGAAAAAGAGGCATCACTATGGTTCAAGGCGCAAAAGGAGAAATCATCAATGAAACAGTCCAGTCCAATCAATCAACAATCAGTATGGACCTCTGTAGCTTGTCTTTCAATCGAGAAACCGGCTTTTTCAGGTTGTAGGTGCTTCGTGGATGGGTCTTGGAAGGATTCTAACATGTTCTCAGGATTAGGATGGATTTCATTCCCGAATTCTTCTGGTGGAGGTTGTATGGCATCTAGAGGAGTTTGACGCAGTCTTTCTACACTACATTGTGAGGTTGAGGCGGCCATATGGGAGATGGATAATTTGTTACACTTGTACTAGATAGAAGTTGAGATGGTAACGGATTTTGCAGATGTTATGAAGATCTTCTCTAATGCAGTGGAATGGCCGGCGTTCTCTTTCTACCAAGAGGAGTTAAGAGACTCGTTTACATTTTCTGAACATTTTCCCTTCATATCATTCCTTGTTCCTTGAATTATAAAGCCAATGCTCTTGTCCGTAGTGTTAGAGAGTCGGCTAATGATTCAAGTTTTGTAGACTCCTTTTGATTATTATATAAATTCAGTTGACAAAAATAAAGATTTGTTTTAGATCATATTGTGTATAGTTCATGCATTAGAGTCCTAAGACCATGCATTTGCATATTTTCCTTCTTTTGAGTCATTTTTAGGTACTTTAAAGCTTAAGTTTGAAGAGTGGAGCTTTTCAACTGAGGATCGACCTCAAGATTGACCAGGCGAGGTCAATCTTCGGGTGGACCACACACTGCCAAAGAAGGGTCGACCACACAGTCGAGAGAACGCAGCCCCACGAGTAGATTGAGTGGAACACTTCAAGATAGGAGTTCAGATCATGCGTCCTCAACCTCAAGGCTAACCCAAAGAGCTTGACTAGCCTTTCCATGAAGAGAATGCCTAGAGTTCTGGACCATTGACCACATGGTCTATGGTCAGGACCCAACCAGAACACACGCAAGACAAGAAGCAAGGAAATCCGATCCTTGACCTCAAGCCCGACTTGGAGTGCTCGACCTCAGGTCAATGGGTTCCCTAGACTCTAGACCACTCACCCTCTACCAATGGCCTAACCAGATGTGGTCCATGAAGACATTTTCTGCACAGCCCGCACGCAAAGCGGACCATCGAGCCACGACCCGACAAGCTTGACCTCAATGTGGAACACAATGATTTTCCTCCTCATAAGCACTATCTTGACCTCAAGCATGATCCTGGACCATCGACCTCAGCAACACACATGTTTATTTTAATTACTTGACCTGGTTTCATTTTTAATTGCTTTAGAACCCAATTGCTTAGGGTTTTCGAAAAACATCTCATCACATCATAACTCTTACATTATTTTTAGTATTACTTGGGCGGCTCTAGAGAGAGAGAGAGGAAGAACAAGTTGTAGACTCCTTTTGGAGATGATGATCTTTTGATCATCATCTCCCATTTATTAAAATTTCTTCATCATTTATGTTATCTTTATTTCAATTTTATGCTTTTATTTATAGTTATTTTCTCATTTTGTTCCATTACTTTTGTGTTTGAATAGTGAAGTGATAAGTTGAAGGTAAGGTAGATCCTCGAAATTTATGATTGAATCTTGAGTTTAGGTTGATAGATTTATTGATTCCTTCACTTAGAGTGTTCTTAATGCTAGATTTGAGCTGGCCATTTTAATCTAGATGATAGGAAAAATTATCACCCAAGAGGTGTTCGATGAAATTCTCAGATGATTATTTTGTGAGCTTTTCTTCCTTATCCTTCGTGAGATGATGCTTTGGGAATTAGTGGTCTTAGTAAGTTTGATTGTAATGCTTGTTAGCCATTGAATTGGCAAATGAGAGTTTAGCAAATTCACTTTATTGACATAGATATCATTGCCATGAGAGTGAGATGATCTATTATTGTGTCTCATGCCCTAGGATGGTTCTTAATGAGTCCTTATACATCTTGATTTGATTATCATTCTTATTGATCATTTTTCTTGCCTAAAACGTATTGCTAGTTTGTGCTTGTCTTTGTTTGGTTTGCTAGTAATTTGTTCTATTTAAGTTTGGTTGTTCTTGTTTGCTTTAGTCCATTGTGCTTAAGTTTTAGAATTTTTTATTTCAAATCATACCTATTGCTATTCCTTAACTTCAAATTCTCATAATCCTAATGTGTTGGTTCTAGATTCTATGTGGATTCGAACCTCAAATGCTCTAGTGATAGATTGTTTGCATTTGTTGATTTAGTTGTTTGTTGTCACAACACAAAAGAACAAACATCAAGCAGTTTTGGCCTGAGGAAAGACAAGAAGCTGAATGTGATCTATAATGCGAGAAGAACACTTAATGAAGCTCAAGTCAGGTATGCAACTATTGAGAAATAACTCCTTGCAGTAGTCTTTGCACTTGAGAAGTTCAGATCATACCTGGTTGCTTCTACGGTGATTGTTCATACAGATCATGCATCCTTGAAGTACTTAATGAAGAACAAGGATGCTAAGCCAAGGTTGTTAAGTTCGACTATGCTGCACCAAGAATTTGACAAGGAAGTAGTAGATAAACCTAGGTTCAAAAATTGTGTATATGATCACGTATCAAGAATGACGATAAAAGACTTGATCCCTATTGATGACTCAATGTCAGAGGAGTAGCTCATGACCTTTGGAGTAGTGGAGAATTGCTTTCTCATTAAGGACAATCTTCTTGGAGCTACTTTTTCCTTGGTATGTTGATTTGGTAAACAGTTTGGTTGTATGTGAAGTGCCTAAGAGCTTGGATTCATTTCAGAGGAAGAAGTTTGTTAGAGATATAAACCAATATTTTTGGGATGAGCCTTATCTATATAAGGAGTCTGATGGTTTGTTTAGAAGATGTTTTGCTGAAAAAAGATGTTCAAGGCATCTTAGAGCGTTGTCATGGTTTGGCATATGGTGGTGATATGATAATGGAGCAGCAACATGAACCGGAACAAGAGGATGACTTGGAGCTTGAATCGGAGGAAGCTCAACAAGCTTTGGAACTGCCTATTGGACATATTACTCGAGCTAAATCCAAGATACTTGAGAAAGCTATTAGCACAATGCTATTTCAAGCCTCAAGAAACCTTAGTCTTATGGCTTTTCCGACCAAATTGGTTGTGATTCAAGCCGACTAAGGGTTGTCGATGGGAGGTGTGTGTTCTTGCACTCTTTTCCTTGTTGCTAATTTTGTCCCATTGGGTTTTCTAGCTCAAGGTTTTTAGCGAGGCTTGTTAACACACACTTTACACTATAACCCCATTGGCAACATGCTTATAACATGCTTATAACATGTTTACAACATGTTTAAAACATGCCTTATACAAGCCTTATAAAAGCCTTATGAAACCCGGTGAAGAGAAGAATCATTTTGTCCAAGTTACAAAAATGGGTTGTCATGTCATTTATTATGTCTTTAAATTGGTCAATGGCCTTTAATGGCACCGCCCTTTTCTGTGGCTATTTATACTCTAGCACCTTAAGTTGTAATCTTGATAAAAGGATTTTTGGGTCATAAGATCAAATCAATTGAGCCTAGGGGTAAGAAAATGGGAATTGTCTAACCAAATACTCAGAGATGCTTCTAAACAACATATCTACTACTAGATCTTAGTTCAAGCAACCTACCATTCTGTCACTATGATAGGCTATGATATTAGGTGAGCTTGCTAACTAGACAATAAGACAAATTACATTAAAAGACAAAATAAGAACAGAATTTAAATGATCAAAACAGAGAAATGACTTAAAATAGAGCACACCAATTGCAATAAGATGGAAATAAGATTAAAGGCATAGATCTAAGGATAGGGAGGTTGATCAGCAATAAACTCGCCGATCCCAACTCGCCAAATTCTTTTGAGCGATCCCTAGACTGGAACAAGGCTAGATCGACCCGTTCTCACGATGAAGACCCCTAACCGGATTGGATGCTTTATTATGGTGCTAGCCGCGATAAAGCCAAACCAGAGGCATTAAGCTAAGCCCAACTCATCTAACAGCCGACCCACATGCCAGATGTCTCTTCGGTGGATCAAACCATCACTCACAAGGCACTTGGTCTCCAATTCCATCGTCACTAGCCTTAGGTCACGGCCCAAATCAGATCTCTCTTAATCAGGGAGACATCAGCATTAAGCTTAGCCATGTGAGAAGAGATCGGATTTTAGATCATGGCTAGAACGACGAGGAAATCAACAGATTCACCTCTGATCGCCCTATCCTTGAGATCCACATGGATCTACTCGTGCCTCATGGATTGAGTGCGGAGGAGAAGGGTACATCTAGATTTCATAAACAAAAAGCACTTAAAATGAAATTGCCGAAAGTAAAGATAAAGATCAAACTTAATTCATTAACTTACAAGCATAATCATAAAGAGTGCCTTAAACAAGCATAAAGGAAACAACAATAAAAAAAAAGAGTTTTTCAGCTAAACATCAGATAAAAAGAGAAGAGCGTGATTAGAGGATATTTATAGGGTTATTTGCAAAACCTTAATGGTCAAACCGACCTAAGTCGGTCAACCAGGAATCTTGCCCTTGGAGTCCTTGCGCGAGCTTGGGCACCGAGGAGTACTTCTTCTCTTTGTCCTTGAGAGTTGAGATAGAGTGGATGGTCCGAGTGTAATAGATTTATCTTCCCTCGCGGCAGATAGGTTGAGCCTAGTGACTGAGGCATCTTTTCTTGAGCATTACGAGCAGTCCTCGCCCTGTGATCCACGAGGTAGCGATCTGATTTTCCATAATCTTTTTTGCCTAGCAGCTGATCCAATTGTTCTTAGCTCCAATTTTAGCTCCTTTTTGCTCCTTTTCCTAGATAAAACTCCAAACTCCAAATGCAAATGCAAAGAAAGCAAAACAAACCTAAAAAAGACCTAAGTAAACGGAAAATCTATCTAGACGGATGCAAAACTACCTAAAATAAAGACTCTAAAACCATCAAACTTTCTTATTTCTAATTAACTTTCACGGGTTTGATCATTGAGGTTTTCCTCTACCTTGCTAGTTCTTTGGTGTGTAATATCCAGATTATGAGTAAGGTTTTGTAGACTAAGAGATTTCCATCTCTCTTGGTAGTTCTCTTCTATCGATTCTCTCTTCATTCACCTTTCATTTCTGACCATTCAACTTCCCTTTTATTCCGCTGCCTTCAATCGCTTCAACGATCATCTCGTGGTTCCTTTGGGTCAAACGCCGGCTTTGCTTGGCTCCACGACGTCATCCATCCACCGAAAAGTCCATCAACTTCATTTAGAGTCGTGCCTTTTCAACTTCCAACCGGCAAGTACATGTTTCAACTTCCCTAAGCTTAGCATGGTCATTTTTCAACTTAAATGGTTCTCTCTCATTAAAATTTTACTGCCCGATTATTCATATTTTTTTCTTTTTCTTTTTTCTTTTTCTTTTTCTTTTTTTTCTTTTATTGTGCCCTTTTGACTTTTCCGAAGTTGGCTTACACAAACATGAAAGGTTACAGGTTTACGCTTCCTTCCAAGTTGCTCCACCAACCCGCATATGGAGTAAGTTAGCGGATATACACGGACGTGAAAGGCTATAGGTTTACGCATCCTCCCAGCCGCTTAACCTTTACCACTTACTCGGTTTAAGTTCTTTGCGGGCAGCTTAATTTTTCACTTTACTTTTGAGAGGGTGTTACCAAGCACACACTTTTGGATCATGCTAAACATAAAGAAGGAAGGTATTGATGCATCTCTAGGCTCTAAATTGGAAGTTTAAGTTAGTTTAGAAGGAATCAAACTAGACCTATATAAAACACAACCCAAGAAAAATTCACCAAGGCAATGATCCGCCCAAAAACTTTCCAAAACGGCTATCGACCAATCAAGAGCATTCACAATGGTTACTTAGCTTAACTTATCAAGCTTGGCCCATTATCAAGATTATTCCCACAAAACAAGTTCGGATGCATGAATCCTAAGTGAATACAACCTAAAGACAAATCTAAATGGATGCAACTACATGATCACTCTATTTTTTTAGGTTTCATTTTCAAAAAATTTCATATTTTTATCATTTTTCTATGCCTTAAGTGCCATGGAAATGCAACAATGAGATGCACAAAGAAAAATCTAACCGGATTTTTACAAATTAAACACATGCATGCAAAAATAGAAAATAATAATCATAAGAAACAATGTAAGAGTACTCTAGATCCCTCCCCCAAACTTAAATCACACAGTTCCTTGTGTGTATAGGAGTCAGAGAGAGTTGTCTAGACAAACAAAACGAAAAACAACTAAAATAAAAAATGTACGTACAAAGAGTTGGAGTTTGGTACCTAAGAGTCGGAGTCCTCGCCACTCGTTGCGAGTTCAGCGTACAAGGGCCCTCCTGTCTTTTCTATGATATCATGTATGTGCTTGGAGCGACGCCTCGGCTGTTGCGACGAGTAGTGTGTGTGAGGGAGCAGTACCCGGTGGTTTGTTGAGCTGGTTTCTTCTTGCAAAAAGACAGAGGTGCTGTTGGGTTCGTTGTCAATCTTCCTTCGAACATCGGATAACCTCCAAGCTTTGGTCCCTCCCACTGTTATGCGCGTGGTGCGGCAGAAGGGTTGATTTGGTGGTGCGACCCAGTTATCCGCTTCACTCGCTCCATTTATATTCACCGGATGTGAAGTGTTCCAGCTTCCATAGACTCTCCTGACTTCATCTTCTCCATTCTTGCTTGCCATTTTCCAATTTCTTGTCTTTTTTGCTCTTTCCCTTGTGTTAGATCCTCGGTTTTCCTTTGCGAGCGTGAGATTTGCTTTGAAGAAAGGAAAGTGGGTGAGAGAAGGAAGGCGA
The DNA here is from genome assembly GCA_900406435.1 of Lepidium aucheri. Lineage (NCBI taxonomy): Eukaryota > Viridiplantae > Streptophyta > Magnoliopsida > Brassicales > Brassicaceae > Lepidium > Lepidium aucheri. The sequence goes on from OVBA01000189.1 coordinate 62,058, forward strand.
GGATGCAAGAGGTTTATGCTTCCAATGGAGGATACCGGTTTCTTGAATGGGAGCATCTCTGATCTCGAGGTCTGATTCAATCCTTGACCATATCGTGACCCTTGATTTTGAATTTTAAATGCTTTACCAATTGTTCACTGTTGGATTGGTTTGACTCTCCTTTCTTCTAGGAGTCACAAATTGACTGGTGGGGACCATTTTGTGAGCTGGATCTTTAGACAACTGGTTGTACTTGTGTTGCTGAAAAACCAGTACCCTCGTTCCTTTCCCTTGTTGTTCTCGCTCCGAGGGGAGCCCATATCTCCTACTTTTAATCCTTTGAATCTGGTCTAAGCCTGATGAACTCTCCTTCAATCGAAGACAAATTCATGAAAAGGATAAAGATTATTGAAATTAAAATATATACAAGGATATACATGGGAGTTCCTCCCAAGTGAGCTTGTTTATAGTCTCAAGCTCGACTCTTCATACACCTCTTAGTATGGGTTTGCAAACGGAACCAGAGCTCCCTCATTTGCATCCTCGTCCATGCCCCCTATTGTTCCTTCAATCTCAAAGCATTTCCCGTCGATCGTAGGCTTCTTTCTTCCTTACTTTAAGTCGAACATCATACCAACTCCTTCTCCAACCTTTAGTTCAATGGTCATGTTCCGCACATCAATCAAAGTTCCTAGTGACGCCAAGAAAGTTCTACCCAACAATAGTGGATCAGTAGGTTCTTCATTCATCTCTAATACCACAAAATTAGTAGGAACCAGCACACTGCCAACACATATTGGTACATCCTCGAGCAGTCCCCTCGGCTTCCTTGTTGTTCTGTCCGCGAGGACCAATGAGATTTTGCAATCCTTGAAGTTTGAGTACCCCAGCTTTTGTGCAATGATTAGTGGGATCAAACTCATGGATGCTCCAAGATCACACAAGCAGTTAATGAACGTTAGATGTCTTACTGCACATGGAAGTATAAAGCTTCCAGGATCACTCAACTTTTCTGCGATGAACCTTTTCCTTTGATGTGAAGAATTGGTACCAATACCGATCCAGATGATCGGATCCCAACAGCCATACACTCCTCCTCTCGTTCCTTAAGCAAGTCCTTAAAAATTTCCTTGTATTGCGGAATTAAGGCAAAAGCATCCAAGATAGGAATCTTTAGCTCTATACCGCTCATTTGCTTATCGAAAAGGACCTTCTGTTTCTCTGCTTGATTCTTCTTTAAACGTGAAGGGAAAGGTGCTTTGGCTTTGGTCGAAAGAACTGGTGCAACTCCTTTTGTCAAATTCAGGCTGGGAATGTCTGGTTCTTCTCCTCGCTGCACAGGCAAGCGAGGGCTCTGCTTGAGTTGTGCAGTTTTCCCAGTAGTCAGATCATCATCAACCTTTCCTCGTGGCTCAGGCCTGCAAGGTGTGTCCCCGAGTTGTACGCAACCAGCTTTATTCTTGGCTTGTTCTACCCCCTCTCCCTCCAACTTGAATAACAATGTCCTCAGCATTTTCCTTTGGTCTAACCACAGATGGGAGCACCTTTCCGGTTTTGAGAGTGATTGACTGAGCCGTATACTCTTTTGGGTTTTGAACAGCTTTTCTGGGTAGCTGACCGGTGGCTTTGGTGGATGACGATGCTTGGTTTCTTTCCACATACTTTAGTCATGCGTTGAGGGTTTCAAACTTGCAGTTGAGGTCGCTATACCTTGCATCAATTTGGCTATGTACCTCGCCAAACTTCATGGTCATTTCTGCTTGGTGGGCGGTTTGGCTTTGCAATATTTGTTGGAGCATATTCATCACGTCCGGTTGGTCTTCTTTTGTTGTCGTAGGTTGAGTTAGAGCTGGTGCAGACTTAAGGCTCTACTACCATTGTTCCTTGGGTATCCAAGCTCGTTGCTTTAGTGGATACACTTGATATTGCGGGTTGGCAACATTCAAGCTTCTATAGCTCAAGTTTGGGTTTTGCTTGTAGTTGACCCACGGCTTAGATCCACTTTGATTCTGAACAAATCTCCTCCAATTGCTTGTCTTCACCCTCTTGTACCATTTCTTCTTCCACAAGATTAACTTGCTTGGTGTAGACCATTAGCAACTTGTCTAGCTTCTCATGAAGTTGCTTCAGCTCTTTACGAGCGGATGTGTCCGAATCAGAAGTTCCAGTGACAGCTCGGTCATACTCATCGCCATACTGTCCATCAGCTAGAGCAAGATTTTCTATTAATGCTCTTCCCTTGTTGATCTTCTGCTGTAGAAAGGTCCCGTGACTTGTGGTGTCTAATAACATACATATCCTCGGGTGAACTCCTTGGTAGAAGTTGTTGAGGATAGTATCCTCCCTGAAACCGTGATGAGTACACTAAGCTTGATAGGTATTGTATCTGTCCCATGCCTCGGTCAGTGACTCGGAGCTCTGCTGAACAAAATTTGATATGTTGTTCCGTAGTTTGACCGTCCGTGAGTTGGAGAAGAACTTGGTAAGAAATAGATGCTTGCACTCCGACCAAGTGGTGATGAATCTGGTGGAAAGGTGTTTCTCCCACTGATGAGCTCTGTCCCCAAGAGAGAAGAGAAAGAGCATGAGCTTCAGCGCATCTTCACTCACTCCATTGATGCGAGTAAACGAGCATAGTCTCTCGAACTCATCAAGATGATCGAGGGGGTCCTCCGAGGGTAGGCCATAGAATTTGTTGTTCTGGACCATCGAGATCAGTCCACTCTTGATCTCGAAGTTATTGTTTTGGATCGCCGGCGGTTGGATCCTATTCTTATCGTGTGTGTACTCGCAGCATTGCTCGTACCAATACAGCAAGGGTGACGAGCTGGTTTTTGTCCTCGCCCCTGGTGGGCGGCTTCATTTACTAACGGAGGTGTTCCGTCCGTCATCCTTCCCGGCGTGGTGTTTTCCAGATCTGGCTGTTGTTGCTGCATTCTGGTACGTCCTTGTCTGATCTCATGAGTGAGCTGGTTGATATCGTCTATGGGTGGTGGAAGGTGGTGAGAGCCTTTCGATCGTGTGTGCATCAACCAACTACTCGCACTGACTACTCGATTAACTCTCAGGAGTTAACGCGAGGGTAATGAGTGTGTGTCGGTCCTCGCTGCTAGATGGCGAGGGTTACCTACGAGGCCTGCTAGGAGAGAAACAACGACTTGTCAATAAAATGGAAGCTTGGTCCTTATAGATCCAAGCTGAGTGAAACACAGACAAGTTATAATATCAGTAACACACAACCTGATCCTAAGACTAGTAAACTATAAATTGGAACAAGAAAATCCGATTTGGCAATGACGCCAATTTGATAAAAGGATTTTTGAGTCCTAAGATCAAATCAATTGAGCATAGAGGTAAGTAAGTGGGAATTGTCAAACCAAATACTCAGAGATGCTTGTAAACAACTTATCTACTATTAGATCTTAGTTCAAGCAACCTACCATTCTGTCACTATGATAGGCTATGATATTAGGTGAGCTTGNGATCAAAACAAAGAAATGACTTAAAAACAGAGCACAACAATTGCAATAAGATAGAAATAAGATTAAAGGCATATATCTAATGGATAGGGAGGTTGATCGGTGATAAACTCGCTGATCCCAACTCGTTGAACTCTTTAGAGCGATCCCTAGACCGCAACAAGGCTAGATCGACCCATTCTCACGGTGAAGACCCCTAACCAGATCGGATGATCCATTACGGTGCTAGCCGCGATCAAGCCAAACCAGAAGCATTAAGCTAAGCCCAACTTGTCTAACAGCCGACTCACATGCCACATGTCTCTTCAGCGGATTAAGCCATCACTCACAAGGCACTTGGTCTCCGATTCCATCGGCGCTAGCCTTAGGTCACGGCCCAAATCAGATCTCTCTTAATAAGGGAGAGATCAGCATTAAGCTTAGCCATGTGTGAAGAGAGCGGAGTTCAGATCATGGCTAGAACGGCGAGGGAATCAATGGATTCACCTCCAATCGCCCTATCCTCGAGATCCACACGGATCTACTAGCGCCTCATGGATTGAGTGCGGAGGAGTAGGGTAGATCTAGATTGCATAAACATAAAGAACTTAAAATGAAATTGCTGAAAGTAAAGATAAAGATCAAACTTAATTCATTAACTTAAAAGCATAATCATAAAGAGTACATTAAACAACAATAAAAATAAAGAGAGTTTTTCAGCTAAACATCAGATAAAAAAGATAAGAGCGTGATTAAAGGCTATTTATAGGGTTATTTGCATAACCCTAATGGTCAAACCGACCTAAGTCGGTCAACCAGAAAACTTGCCCTTGGAGTTCTTGCGCGAGCTTGGGCACCGAGGAGTGGTTCTTGTCTTTATCCTCGGGAGTTGAGACTGAGTGGATGGTCCGAGTGTAATAGATTTATCTTCCCTCGCGGCAGATAGGTTGTGCCTAGTGACTAAGGCATCTTTTCTTGAGCATTACGAGCAGTCCACGCCCTGCGATCCACGAGGTAGTGATCCGAGTTTGCACGATCTTTTTTGCCTAGCAGCTGATCCAATTGTCCTTAGCTCCAGTTTTAGCTCCTTTTTGCTCCTTTTCCTAGATAAAACTCCAAACTCCAAATGCAAATGTAAAGAAAGCAAAACAAACCTAAAAAGACCTAAGTAAACGGAAAATTTATCTAGACGGATGCAAAACTACCTAAAACAAGACTCTAAAACCATCAAAAATCACACACATCAAATCTTCATAAAAGTTTCTTTTATTTCTAGTTAACTTTCATTGGTTTGATTATTGAGGTTTTCCTCTAGCTGCTAGTTCTTTGGTGTGTAATATCCAGATTATTAGTAAGGTTTTGAAGACTAATTGATTTCCATCTCTCTTGGTAGTTTTCTTCGATCTATTCTCTCTTCATTCACCTTTCATTTCCGACCATTCAACTTCCCTTTTATTCCGCTGCCTTCAATCACTTCACCAATCATCTCGTGGTTCCTTTGGGTCAAACGCCGGCTTTGTTTGGCTCCATGACGTCATCCATCCTTCGGAAAGTCCATCAACTTCATTTAGAGTTGCGCCATCGGGTTTTGTGTATTTACGACTTGAGTGTGGTCCGGGTCATCCTAATCCTCATTAGGATCATATCAAGCGGTATCAGAGCCACCTCATGCAAAGGTTGTGTCGAAACTTATTTGATTTTTCTGATTAATTCATTTGTCTCTTCGCCTTCCAATTGATTGGTCAAAAAAATTTAACTTCTGCATTTATTTTTGGTAAATAGTCTTTACGGATTTAATTTAACTATGATCTAGGGAATTGCAGACTATTTAAATTTGATTTGAATCTTATTTTTCCCAAATTAACTACTCGCATTCCTTCTTGTTGTGTTGTAGAAAATGGGGGAGAATGAATCCAATGATGTCACACCAAACAACAAGTTATTGATCGAGGCTGTCACGGTCAACTTGAAGACCATGATGCATGAAATGTTTGATGACTTTAGAAGAGAATAACATACCATCCCGTATCAAAGGTGTGAACGGGGTGAAGGTAGTCGAAAGAACACTACAGAGAAATCCTTACCAGATGATGAGCATGATGAGTCGGAGCATGAGGTCGTCTCCACGGATTATTATAGAAGTGAGCATTCTCAACGCAGCAACTGTAGTAGGAGGAGAGTCAGAACTGATACAAATCAACAAAAAATGCTCCTAATGGTCTTAAACTCAAGATTCCTGCTTTACACGGTTAGAGTGATCTGGATGCATACATTGAGTGAGAGAAGAAGATCAAACTTGCGTTCGATTGTTAATATTATTCAGAGGAAAGCAAGGTCTGTTATGCTGCCATAGACTTCTATGACTATGCTCTTAGTTGATGGGATCAACTTGTGACAACAAGGAAGAAGAACAACGAGCTTCCCATCCATAGTTGGAAGAAAATGAAGCAACTACTTCGGAAGAGGTTTGTTCCCAGCCACTATCATATAGCGTTACACACGAGGTTTAGAAATCTGAAACAAGGGTCTAAAACGGTAGTAGAATATTACCAAGAATCGGAGACATTGATGTTGCGGGCTGATGTTAAAGAAAGTAGTGAGGCAACAATGTCGAGGTTTTTACGAGGGCTTAACCGTGAACTTATAGACCTTTTGGAGATCATTGATTATGAGGATATTGAGGAATTTCTACATAAGGTTGTGATGTTTGAAGAACAGCTTAAGAGGAAGGTAGTCGCTCAAGTTATAACTCCAACCGGATGAGCTATGCTAAGGAATCAATAACCGGTTTTCAAAAGGAATTCAAGTCAAACGTCAAGGTGGAGGACAAACCAGCTGCGTCTAAGGAGCTCCAACAAATTCAAACTAGAGAGGTTAAAGCGCCAACAAAGTCTACTTCAAGGGCTAGAGATGTCAAGTGCTTTAAGTGTCACGGTTTGGGGCACTATGTAAATGAATGCCCAAACCACCAAATCATCTTGTTGAGAGCTGATGGAGAGTACGAATCTGAAGATAAGGGGTCTGGTGTTCTGACTGAAGATGATAGTGAGTTGCCACTAAAGGTTCCTTTACTTGTGACAATGCGAGCTCGATTCCGATCAAGCGCAAAGGTAAAACTTGTTTCATACAAGATGCATGGTTAAGGACAAGATTTGTAGTGTGATTATAGATGGTGAAAGTTGCACTAACGTGGCTAATAATACTATGGTTCAGAAGCTCAATCTTAAGGAGCTAGCACACCCACGACCTTAAAAACTACAATGGTTGAATGATGATGGAGAAATGCCGGTTAAGAAGCAAGTCCGTGTACCCATTTGCATTGGGAAGTATAAGGATGAGGTCCTTTGTGATGTGTTACCTATGGAAGCTTGTCACATTCTTTTTGGACGTCCTTGGCAATCTGATCGCTGTGTGGTTCATGATGGGTTCACAAATAGACATAGTTTTGAGCTTAATGGCAAGAAGACAACTATCATTCCAATGACTCCACATGAGGTGTATTTGGATCAGATTTTGATGAGGCAAAGGATACAGCCACCTTTACTACTCCATCTCCAAAGGATCAATCCAAAGGGAGTACTAAATCTAGTGCTTTGATTTGATTAAAGAGAGTTTACTAACTTTGGATGATTTAAAGCCGGAACTTCCGAGCATTATTGTTAAACTTTTGCAGGACTATGCGGATGTATTCCCAGAAGAAAGTCCTCACGGTCTTCCACCCATTAGAGGCATTGAGCATCAAATTGACTTCATACCCGGAGCTATTTTGCCCAACAAACCTGCTTATAGAACCAACCCAATGGAGACCAAGGAGCTTGAGAAACAAGTGAGCGAGCTTTTGGAGAAGGGACTCATTAGAGAAAGCATGAGACCATGTGTTGTACCGGTTCTCCTTGTGCCCAAAAAGGATAACAAATAGCGGATGTGTGTGGACTGCCGTGCCATTAATAACATTACGGTGAAGTATCGCCACCCTATCCCTAGGCTAGATGATATGTTGGATGAATTGCATGGTTCTAAAATCTTCTATAAGGTAGATTTCAAAAGTGGATATCATCAAATTAGTATGAGGGAGGGTGATGAGTTGAAAACTGCATTTAAAACGAAACAAGGGCTATATGAGTGGTTAGTTATGCCATTTGGATTAACAAATACACCTAGTACTTTCCGTTAATGAATCCTGTTTTGAGGTCGTTTAAAGGTGTTTTGTGGTAGTATACTTTGATGACATTCTAGTCTTTAGCAAGAGTGTAGAAGAGCATGTAGAGCACATTAGATTGGTTTTGGACAAGCTTAGAAAGGAGAAGCTCTATGCTAATTTTAAGAAGTGTACTTTTAGAACAGATAACCTTGTCTTTTTAGGTTTTGTTGTAAGTGCAGATGGAGTTAGAGTGGATGAGGAAAAGGAGAGTTGAAATTGTGACTAAAACAGATATTGGTGGGAGGCTTGTCTACCAGTTTGACCATCCAGCAAAAATGAGTGCTCACATTTTTCTCCTTTGTCTAGAACTCCCAACAATCAGAATGGGGAGGAATGCTTATCCACCATTGGAAGCTCTAATTGATCCAAGGAGATCGATTCCTCCTCTCCTCCAGCTGATATAGAAGAGATAGAACCAAAGGACTATTTTTTTGAAAAATATAATGCTCCAAGAAAAGGAGCCGGTGTGAGAGAAGCTTATAAGTACATTCAGATGCTTTAAAATTTCAACAAGTAAATGGTTAAGAAGGTTAAGGGACTGACCAAGAGTTGAGATGAATGGAAGTGAGAACGAGAAGCCTGGAACCAAGAACGAGATGAGTTGAAGTAGAGAATGGCTGAATTCGAGAGAATATATACTGGAACTTTTTCTAGTGAGCCACTTCAAGCTCATGAGGGTCATCAGAGGCACCATACAATATCCACTAAGCCAACCCAAGAGCCTCATCAAATCCCAGCTAGTCGAGTTCACCTCAGCTTCACCAGAAAATCCAGACTCGACTGTAGCACTAGATCCGCACAAGGTCGAGCCTTACCAGAACTTCCATAACTACACAATGGAGGAGATGAACGCCTCCCCACACACATCTTTGGCCTCTGAAGGTACAAACATTCCCAACTCCATCTGTAAATACCATTGCATATTGTCAATTTTGCTTAATGGTCTAGTATCTTTCTTTAAGTTTTTATTACACAAAGGGACTATTTAATTTAAGTTTGGAGGAGGGTTCTAGAGGAGATTAACATGTTTTCTCTAAATTTTAGTTTTAATTTCCATAATAGATCATGCATCACATTTATGGCATAAAAATCCAAAAAGATTTTTTATTTCAGCATATTTGATCATGCATTGCATGTAATGCATAGAAAAACAAAAACAAAATCAATTTTTAAGTTTCAAAATTCATAAAAAGAGCGTCATGTAGTTGTATTCATGTAGGATTGAGTATAGAATCTGCATTGGGAATTATGAGGATATAACCGCTCATACTTGCTGCTTTATTTGCTAGATTCAATGTCCTAGTCGTTAGTTCTTTGTTGCATATCATGCTTGCTCTGAAAGTTAAGACTGCACCATGCTAGGAATCTTTAGTTTGAGCTTCATGTTTTGATTAAACCATGCTTTGATTTGAATCCATTCCTTGCTAAGTGTAAACCTTAATTCGCTATCAGTTATCAAGTATATGCATCGAATTTAAGCTTGTGGATTGCATAAAATACTTGGATTCACTTTGATCATTCGCATTTATCTTGTTAATCCAAGTAGACTCCCACCCTGAACTATAGCGTCTTTCAAACCATCTACTGCTTGTTGTGTGTTATGTGAGGTTTATTTTTTGGTATAAGCATGGCATAAAGTGTTAGGTGAGAGCCGACAAGAACATGACTCCATGTAGATGCTGGTTCACAATTTTTGAAGCTTATGTTTATTGCAGTGGAAAAGAATAAAGAAAGAAAAAGTTAAAAACTCTAAGTTAAAAAAGTCTAATGGGAGAAAGGTCCAAAAGTATATATGTGTTCTAGTAAAGGTTTTGGGGAATGAAAGTGTGAAAAAGGTTATATGCAAAGGAAAGTAAAGAAAGACAAAATGTCTATAAAGTCTTATGATATAAGAAAGAAAAGAACAAGAGATGTATGTTATAAAATACCAAAACCGCTAGAAGTCACCAAATAAGAACTCTCTCCTTAGATTTACAATAGAAAACCTTGGGAAGATGATCTTAAGAGTGCTTTTGGTTAAAAAGAAAAGAAAAGCCTTGTAATGAAAGGGTAGAATTAGAATCATTTTCTGGGGATAGATTGGATAGGTTTGAGTCCAATTTTGGGTGCATGGATAGATGAAGTTTTGTATGCATCTATTGGCTCTCACCTTTAACATTATGCTAAAGCTTATTCCATTCATTGAGTGATGATCAGTTACTAAAAGAGATCATTTAAATCTCTTATACCTTACCCTTTACCAAACAAACACTTAGGAGATGCATAAGTTTGATGCATGGTTTGGTACTAATAAATGATAAAAGGGATTAATAATGTGAATTCATATGTAGGTTGATGCTGAACTTAGACTAAATTGTTATTGGCATGGCTAAAGTTGATCATATTTGGTTTCGATTACAATAGTCTATCATATTCTAATTGCTAGCATCACACTTGTTTGGATTGATATATATTATACTACAATGATCCGATTGTGTAATAGGATTTGAAAAAATGAGTAAAATCTTGTTATCAAATTGGTGTCGCTGCAAAACTGAGTATTTACTTGCTACATTTAGAATTTTAGACTTTCTGAAACCAAGTTCTCTTTGGTTTTTTTATCACAAAACGGTGATAACATCTCTGTTCAGGGTTTTTTGGTGATTTTCAAGCAAACCGACCAGCTTACTTGATCGGCTCAGTCGAGTTCACCTTTACTCGACCATCTCACTCAATTTTACTAGGTCGAGTGCACTGTTTTTAGCCGGTTTTCCACAAACTTGACCCTCTCACTCACATGACATCTGGTCGAGTGCAGTCTTTTGGGTCCGATTTTTGGTTTTATACAGACAAGATCCGAAGGCAGTCGTAATCTGATCTGTCACATTGACAACATCCATTTGCTTCCAAAAGAATTGAGAGAGTAAAAGGACAAAAGTCAAATTGCACAAGAAGATCAGGTTGAGATGGAAAACATCACACCACAGGATTTGAATGATAATGAACAAGCTGTAAATGGCAAATAAGCAGACGAAATAATGTAAGAACAACATAAATGAACATAATATTGGCAAGAAAAAATATCATATACGAATTTTAAAGTGTTAGACTTAAACCGTTTGGTCGTTACATCGTTTAATACCCTAGCCTAATGGAATCATATATTTGAATATATAAAAATTGATAATTTCATCAGAATTCCTATGTAAATTAGTCTTAATAGAAAGACTAACCATCAGAAAAACGAAAACATTACCCTAATATGGAATTAGAAAATTTTGAAATCTATTATTCAATACTACTTAAATCAAGTTTATTTTGAAACTTGAATGAGGCATCGATTTTGATATAAAAAGGAATAAGACATAGATACTCAAGACATAGAATAAGTGACAGGGAACAATGGAGAAAATGGAAAACTCCCACGGACAATCAAATTTAAGCAAATATAAAATTTGGGAAAATCGATATGAGATATAGAGATATACTTACTGAGAAAGAAGAATGAACTTTGAAAGATACAGTTTTTCAATACTCTGTTTGTCGATATTAGTCTTCAAGAACAGGCACATAGAAGAATCAGAGAGACACATAAATTAGAAGAAGAGAGAGTAAGCGAAATGAGAGGGAAAAAGATTTTCGAAAGATATAGGGAGTAAAGAAACTGTCAAATCATAACAGCTTCTTTTCTAAATAGTTTTATTTAAATTAAGTTTTGTTTAATGAGAATAGGGGTATAATAGCAATTATTATATAAAATATACAAAAGATTGTTCCAGGCTCTGTGTCATATCTTTAATTATGAATTTTTTTAATGTTATTTTGGCTAATCCCCTTATACATACTTGTTTTAAAATTTGGGGTGCTGCTTAGTTTAGTAGTAACTGTAAGTTTGTAACATGACATATTATAAAAGAGCATTCTTGTGATATAAGAATGGTCCAACAGTTTGAACAGAGTAAGTAGAACTTGAAGAACTTGGACCATATGAGCTACAACAAGCTATAGAGTTACTAAGTAGATCAATGACAAGAGCTAAAGCACAAAGACTTCAACAAGCCATTGACACAATGTTCAATCAGGCTGAAAATAACCTTAACTCTATAGCTAAACAAAATACATTAGTTGTGATTCAAGATAGCTAAGGATTTCCTAAGGAAGGTGTATGCTCTTATAATCTTTTTCTCTTGGTCTAGTTTTGTCCCAACTTGGTTTTCTAGATATGGTTTTTAATGAGTTAAGGTGCATACACTCATTCTTTAAAACCCCTTGGGCAACATGCTAAGAAAGGAATGAAAGGGATCTGTTTTGACTAATTTATTTAGTTAGGTCCTATTATGTTATGTTTTGGACATGGGCCTCATGTATTTTCGGTCCAACTAGTTTACTAAAGCCATTTTGTGGCTCAACTTTCCTATAATATGTAGCACCTTAGTTCCTTTCATTTCATCAAACATTTTATCCAAAAACTCTTTCTATAAAATTTTGATCTTGTGGTGCGTAATATCCACAAACTTGGTTCTCATTCTTGTGTGTAATATGCTGAGTCGATTCAAGCAGAAGATCAAGAGACTTTCACTTCTCTTGGTAGTTCAAATTGATCCATTAACTCTTAAAAGTTCTGTTCATCTTCCATCATTCCAGATTTCCATCCGTTGCACTTTTCTGGTTATACTCAAGTAGTACACTCGATAAAATCCACTTGGTTTTACCATTTCCATTGCTTTGTTACCTACAATCAAGTTCCATACTAGATCAACCATCATTCGAGTTCAGTCTCTTCAATTCCCGAAGTTTGTTCTTCACGCTTTGATGTTTTGGGTCGATCTACAAGTCTTCTAAGGATTTGAAACCTCTTGATTTTGCTCACGGACTCTCCTCTTTCATAGTAGGAATGCATTATGTGGTATTAGAGCCATGTCAAGTGAGGTTATATCTAAAAAATTTGGTATTCTAGTTTGATATTTGCAAAAACATTAGATCTACTATGTGTGCATTCTCTAGACCATTAAACTGTTAGATCTAGGCATAAATTTGATATATCTAAGAGTCTTTTCACCATCAGTTTATTGAACCATTTGAGTTTCATCAAGACTATTGGTATTCTCGATTGCGTGTTGGTGAAACTAAAGTTTCCTTGTAAATTCTAAGTGTAGTAAATCCTAGATCTAGTTCTCTAAAGTGAATGAAGTGTTTGTTGGGCTAGATTACTCGTGTGTCTATCGGTTTATTGCATGAACATGACAAGAGACGAAGAAGAAGTTGGTACAAGCAAAAAACTCCTTTTTGAATCTCTTACAGCTAACATGCGCAAGATAATGGACGAGAGATTAGAAAGCTTTCAGAAAGGAACAAACTACAATTGAGCGTGAACGAGCTCCTATTAATCCTAGAGTTGCTGATGATTTGAATGAAACCGGAGTACTAGTCATTATCTTGTTCAAGTCAAAGAAAGCTCTAACATGTGTGAAAACAAAAGCCAACTCCTAGGTATTATATGGCTGGATTAAAGATTCGAATCTCTCTTTTCCATGGACGAATGATCCAGACGTCTACCTAGATTTGGAAAAGAAGATTGAACTCGTCTTTAACTGCCAAGAATACACCAAAGAAAACCGAGTTAAGATAGTAGCCATCAAGTTTCATAACTATGCTCTCAGCTGATGGGATCAATTGGTTATGACCAGAAGGCGTGTTGGTGATTTTTCAATTTATACATGGTCTCAAATGAAAGTTCTTATGGTAAAAAAGTTTATATTGAGGCATTACCATATAGAATTATATTTCAAGCTGAGAAATTTGGTACAAGAATCCAAATTTGTGGAGGTGTACTACAAGGAAATGGACGCCTTTCCCGAGGAGAACTCATAGGGATTGCCACCTATAAGAGGCACTAAACATCATATAGATTTTGTTTCCGGATCTGTTTACCAAACAAACCAGCTTACCATACCAGTCCAACGGAGACCAAAAAGCTTCAGAAGCAAGTAAATGGGCTTTTGGAGAAAGGACATATTAGGGAAAGCATGAGCCAATGTGTTGTACATGTTCTATTGGTACCTAAGAAGGACAGCAGTTGGAGAATGTGTGTTGATTGTCAAGCAATCAATAATATCACGCTGAAGTATCGATATCCCATTCCTAGACTAGATGATATGCTTGATGAATTTTATGGGTCTAGTGTGTTTTCTAAGGTTGATCTGAAAAGTGGTTATCATCAAATTAGAATGAAAGAAAGAGATGAGTGGAAAACCGCATTTAAAACTAATCATGAACTATATGAGTGGGTAAGGCAATTTGGACTTACCAATGTGCCTAGTACATTCATGAGATTAATGAACCATGTGCTTAGAGCGTACATAGTCGCTTTTGTGGTTGTTTACTTTGATGATATTCTAGTCTTTACCAAGAGTTTAGCTGAACATATTGAGCCTCTTAGACTTGTTCTGGATGTACTTAGAAAGGAACAACTCTATGCTAACTTGAAGAAATGCCCTTTTGGAACAGATAATCTTGTTTTCCTAGGTTTAGTTGTGACTGCAAATGAAGTTAAGCTAGATGATGAAAAGGTGAAAGTTATTCGTGAATAGCCAAGTCCCAAGAACGTGAGTGATATCAGGAGCTTCCACGTCCTAGCTGGCTTCTATAGGTGCTTTGTTAAGGATTTTAGCACTCTGGTTGCACAATTCACAGAAGTAATCAAAAAGGATGTTGGGATTAAATGGGAACAAGCTCAAGCGAATGCTTTTCAGAACCTTAGAGTGAAGCTTACTAATGCTTTGATCTTATCTCTTCCAGATTTTTCTAAAATTTTTGAAATCGAATGTGATGCATATGGTGTGGGTATTGGATACGATTTTATGCAGGATAAAAAGCCTATAACATTCTTTAGTGAAAAGCTTGGAGGAGCTACTTTGAATTATCCAACATATGATAAGGAACTCTACCCAACAAACGTGGCAACATTATTTGTGGCCAAAAGAATTTGTCATTCATGCACATCATGAGTCTCTAAAGAACCTCAAAGGCCAACACAAGCTCAATAAGAAACATGCCAGATGGGTTGAGTTCATTGAAACTTTTCCCCATGTGATCATATATAAGAAAGATAAAGAAAATGTAGTTGCTAATGTATTATGAGGAAGATATACTCTTCTCACTACTCTTGAAGCTAAGTTACTTGGGTTTGAACATATTAAAACTCAATACGCCTCTTATTCTGATTTTGAGACAATACTTGCAGCTTGTGAGAAGTTTCCCATGGAAAATATTATAGACTTGATGGCTTTCTCTTTTATAATAATCAGTTATGTTCTTAACTCTTCTTCGGAGTTCTTATGACTTTGCAAGTAATTCAAAAATACTTCCATTGGTCAAACATGAAGAGAGACGTTGAGAAGCATTGTGTGAAATGCACTACGTGTATGTTGGCTAAGGCCAAATCATAATCCAACAGTTTGTATACACCTCTTCTGATTCCTTTGCACTCATGGCATGACAATTCTATGGACTTTGTTATGGGTCTACCTAGGACTACAACTCGTAGGGATTCTATATTTGTGGTTTTGAATAGATTCTCTATAGCACATTTTATTCCTTATCATAACATGTATGATGCTGTGAATGTTGCCAATCTGTTCTTCAGAGAGATTGTTAGGTTGCATGGAATGCCTAAATCTATAATGTATGATAGAGATGTTAAGTTCCTTAGCTATTTCAGGAAAACATTATGGTCCTAGATTGGAATTAAGTTGTTGTTCTCTACTACTTGTTATCATCATATTGATGGGAAAACTGAAGTACTTAATAGGACTTTGTTGACACAACTTAGAGCATTGATTAAGCGTAACACTAAGACTTGGGAGGAATGTTTGCCTCATGTAAAATTTACATATAATTATGATATTCATTTTGCTACTAATTATTCTTCTTTACATACCGTTTATTGTTTTAATCCTATTTTTCTATTGAATTTAATGTCTTTACCTTTGAGTGAAAGAATTAGTATGGATGGAAAGAAGAAGGCTGAAATAGTCAAGCAGATACATGAGCATACAAAGACTAATATACATGCCAAAGCTGAGAAGTATGCTCACCAAGCTAATAAAGGACGCAAAAAGATGGTGTTAAGAAAAGATGATATGTTTTGATTACATCTAAGGAAAGAACGGTTTTCTAATGAGAGAAAATCCAAACTCATCCCAAGGATGGATGGATCGTTCGAGATAAAAACACTTCTTGATTTGGAGTTCAAGATAAAAACACTTCTTGATTTGGAGTCTTCACTTCTACAGTAGCTTGACAAGTCTTCTAAGGATTTCGCTCATGGACTCTTCTCTTTTAGCGTAGGAGTGTATTATGTGGACTCATGTAAAGAAAACTATCACACAAATGTGTGTTGAGTTTTCTTGTTTCAATAGTACTAATTTGTAAATTTGTTTTATTCCATCTATTTCTTTTTATAAGTTGTTTTGCTTGAATGCACAACTATTAAGAAATTTTTTGCTTTTTGTATTTTCAATAAAAATTTTACCACTTTATCTTAGCATTTAATTAAGGAAAAAAAAAAAAAATTTTTAAATAAAAAATTAGTTTATTTAAAATTTTAGTTTACTTTTTTGTCTTGGTTTTGTAAAACAACTTATATTTTGAAACCAAAAAAACTTCTAAAACAACTTATATTATGAAACGGTTGAGTATATGAATTTAGGCTAAGTAGTACATATAACAAACCTATTGAGGAGCGAGCGAGCTATGTAGAAGATCAAAGCTCGCACATTATTTCCTTTCTCACTCTCTCTCTATCTCTGTAAAACCAAAGTCGAAGAGAGACTATTATATCCAGCAGTCGCGAAGGTTCTCACACCTTTTGATTTCCTTTAATTTGGCAATTTACTTGAGAGTATCTCACAAGTTTATACTTTGTTTAAATGAACGCGATATTCTGTCGTAGAGTCGTCGTCGACTCATCTTCGCGTCTCTCTAAATTGCTTGCGAACCCAATTGCTCATTCTTACCCTAATCATCACTCGTTCAATTCGCTCTGTAGACCGAGCCAGAGCCGACTTTTTCGAACTCACTATCTTCCTTCCAGCCCCTCGATTCCTCCCATAATTCGTGGGTTTTTAGCGAGCGCTTTTCGGAATAAAGCCACAAAATTGGCAAGTCTCCTGAAATCTAGAGTTGGGTTCTTTGGTTCACAGTTTTCCAAAAAGAGTTTTCAACTTGGAGGCTTTTCTGAGTTTCAAAGGCGTGGCTGGTATTCTCCCTCATCACCCCCAAATCGTTAACAACCTCATTGTTCTTTGTCTTCACTTGTGGTTTTTGCATGTGATAGGAAGCGTTGGTTTCAAGGGTTATCATCTGATGACGTTATTCTTGGATTACTGATAGCTAACACTGCTGTTTTTCTGATGTGGCGTGTTTTCGACAACCGATTCATGATGAACAATTTCATGGTTAGACCTCATATTTTACAACTTTTTATACTGTTAGTTCCAATACAAGCTTGTCTGTGGAGAGGCTTTAGATGTCTCTATGTGTGATGCATTTGTTGATTGATCCTTGGGCAGATATCGTTGGATAATTTTACGAGTGGACGTCTACACACTCTGATAACTTCAGCATTCAGTCATATCGATATTGGACATATCATCTCAAATATGATTGGACTCTACTTTTTTGGAACCAGTGTACACTTCTTTTCTCCTATGATTTGTATTTGTTGAGTGAAGCACCGTTGAGCCGGTCACTGCTTAAATGTTATTATAGATATGAATTGTTCTTTACAATTTCTTACTTCTTTCAATTTTGGAATCCTTCTTTTGCTAGATCGCAAGAAACTTTGGCCCTCAGTTCCTTTTGAAGCTGTACCTTGCTGGAGCGCTTGGTGGCTCTGTATTCTACTTGATTCACCATGCTTATATGGCGGCTTCATCGCCCAAGGTATAAAGCAACCAGCAAAGGAATACTTTAATTAGTTTATATGATTTCAAATCATGCCAGCTCCTCAGATAAGTTACTTTTTCACTTGAACCTATAATGTTGTGTGCAAAGGCTTTACCTTTTTATATAAGGCGATTAATTTTATGTGGTGGACAGGGCCACGGAGCTTTCATGAGGGATCCATCAAGAGCCCCAGGATTGGTATGTTTGAGTTTACTTGTTTTATTAAGACAGGATGGAGTGAATATAATCTTGGTTTCGGTTATCAGACTTTGAAGCCTTTGATTTTTAAGCTAATGCCTCCTAAGTCGACCCTTCATTGATTCCTTTACTTGTTGGATGCAATTGAGGATAATTTGGAAAACTCTTTTATTTCTGTTTCATGAAAGGGCGCAAGTGGAGCAGTGAATGCCATCATGCTACTCGATATTTTCCTGCACCCAAAAGCAACTCTATACTTTGAGTTTTTCATTCCAGTTCCCGCAATGTTGCTTGTAAATTTTAAGCTCTCCTGGCTTAATTATCTTGCTTAAAGCTTTCGTTCTTAACTCAACTAAATTTCAAATCTTCTCATCCTCAGGGAATCTTCCTCATAGGAAAGGACATTTTAAGAATAACAGAGGTGAAAATCTTTATTTTCGTTGTAGTCTGGGAATCCAATGTCTTTGCAAAAACTTCATAGCTTGTTGAGAACAATTTAAATGATGTTTCTTTAACAAATAACAAATCAATCTGGGCATTGCAGGGAGACAGTAACATCTCAGGCTCGGCTCATTTGGGAGGAGCTGCAGTTGCAGCCATCGTGTGGGCTCGGATTAGGAGAGGTCGCTTCCCTTTCTGAACCTTTTGACCTGACCTTAGCTTGTTGTTCTCTAAAATGATTTAAGTAACATTGAAAACATATTGTGTGACTCACAAAATTATTTAATTTTACCACCAATTCTGTTTATCCAAAACATTGGTCGGTCTTTTGGCTGTTGAACCTAACCTTTTGACTGATCTTAAATAGATTTGTTTGTTATGATATTGTTATGAAAGTACTCTCCAACTCTATTATATTAAAGGAAGATGCAAAAACTAAAAATTACAAAAATAACCTAAATTTTGTAAGGTATTATAACAAATGCCACTGTATGATATAAATTCCCCAGACAGAAATACAAAATTTGGAGACAGAAATGCTTTGGTATCAAATATCAAAAGGGAAAAATGGGTTCAAATTTGGAGATAGAAATACAAAAAAAATTCACACCTCTGCTATTATACGAAGACGAAAAAACAAAGTTGAGGGTTTAAAAAATAATGAAGACGTGTGGGTCACGGAAACTAGAGAGTTGGAGCAGATGGTGGTTCAATATTTTACAAAACTTTACTCGATGGATGATGTGATCTTAACAAATACATCACTCCCGAGTGAAGGTTTTGAGCCGTTAACCCGTGAGGAAAAGGGTAGGCTTCTGCAGCCGATTACTTCGAAAGAGACTAAA
This sequence comes from Lepidium aucheri, assembly GCA_900406435.1. Taxonomy (NCBI): domain Eukaryota; kingdom Viridiplantae; phylum Streptophyta; class Magnoliopsida; order Brassicales; family Brassicaceae; genus Lepidium; species Lepidium aucheri. The sequence continues at coordinate 81,107 of OVBA01000189.1, forward strand.
GTAGCTGTTAGGAGCATGGGAAAGTTTAAAGCTCCCGGACCAGATCGTTTTCAACCAGCTTTTTACCAAAATAATTGGGACATTGTGGGATCATCTGTTGCCAACTTTGCAGTCAGATTTTTCGAGACAGGAGAATTACTGTCGGGTGCTAATGATGCGTTGGTTGTGTTACTCCCAAAGATGCTTAAACCGGAGCACATTACTCAATTCCGGCCAATCAGCCTTTGTAATGTCTTGTTCAAGAACGTTGATATTAAGTTTAAAGCACTTAATAGCTAAGTTAGTGGGACCGGTACAAGCTAGCTTTATTCCGGGACGTTTGAGCGTTGACAACATTGTGGTTGTACAAGAGGCTATCCACACGCTGAATAGAAAATATGGGAGGAAAGACCAAATGCTTTTGAAGTTGGACTTAGAAAAAGCCTATGACCGAATCCGCTGGGATTTTTTAGAGTAAACATTACGTGTTGCAAATCTGCCAGAGAAGTGGATTGGTTGGATCATGCAATGTGTCACGAACCCTTCGATGAGCTTACTCTAGAATGATGAGAAAACAGAATCGTTTAAACCTGCTCGTTGACTTCGACAAGGAGATTTACTATCACCATACCTATTTGTCCTCTGTATAGAGAGGCTATGCCATTCCATTAACCTTTCAGTGTGCGAGAAAAGATGGAAACCGATTAGACTTGCGAGGAACGGACCACAACCCTCTCATGTACTCTTCGCTGATTTCATAATTCTATTTGGGGAAGCTATTGTTTCTTAAATCCGAGTGATAAAACGTGTTTTGGAGGAGTTTTTTGTTGCTTCTGGCCAGAAAGTAAGCCTTACAAAATCAAAAATATACTTCTCCAAGAATGTGTCCTGTGATTTGGAGCAATTGATCAGCAATGAGAGTGGTATAGCATCAACAAAAGACTTGGGCAAGTACTTGGGTCTTCCCATGTTACAGAAAAGAGTGAATAAGGACATGTATGGTGAAGTGTTGGCTAAGGCTTCTTCGAGGCTTGGTGGGTGGAAGGGATGTTTTCTTAGCCTTGTGGGTTGAGTCACACTTACAAAATCTGTTTTATCATTGATACCGCTGCATACAATGAGTGTAATCTCTCTACCAACATGTACGGTTAAGGATTTTGATAAGATATCAAGGAATTTTCTATGGAGTGGAAACATGGAGAAAAAGAAGCAACACTCGATCTCATGGAGTAGAGTTTGTCGACCGAAGAGAGAAGGTGGTTTGGATATAAGAAAAACAAGAGAGATGAATCTGGCTTTATTGGCTAAAGTTGGTTGGAGGCTAATTCATGATGACTCTAGCCTATGGTCTAAGGTGTTACGAAGCAAATAAAAGGTTGGAGATATTCGAGACAAGTCTTGGTTGTAGGGTAACAGATCAATATCATCAACTTGGCGGAGTATTCTTATGGGTCGAAATGATGTTGTCAAACACGGTGTGAGATGGGTAATTGGCAATGGTAGAGAAACACTCTTTTGGAAAGATCGATGGCTTGGTTCTATGTCGCTATAAGAGGAAGCAGATACTGAAATTCCAAATAACTTAATACACTTGAAAGCTCATGAATTGTGGTCTACTGATAAAGAGATTTTTAGCGGTTTCTACTCTATCAAATCATTGAGATGGTGGATAAGTAAATGGATGTCGAATCAATACTTAGATGTGTTTACAAGTAGTTTAGACTATGTGTATTCACCTAGTTCAAGCAAAATCTATCATAGAAATTTGTCACATAACTATGAATTCATCACAAAACAAGCAATAAGACAAAATAAGCTAGATGAGAAAATCTAACAAGATGATGATCAAAACAGAGAAATGATGCAAAAACAGAGCATAATATAAGATTCAAGCAATAAGAGAAGAAGGATTTTGAGGAGCGGGTCAAGGATCAGCGATGATCACGGCGATCCACACTCGTTGCTTAGCCTAAGCGAGAGATCTCTAGACTAGGATAAATGTAAGATCAGCCCACTTTGATCTTCGGGATTAGCACCGAAGCACTACCCTTCGTCATCTTCTTGTTTGCATTGATATGAGACATCTCTTTTGTAATTAAAAGTATAGTGATGTATTTGCGAGTTTTTATAGCTTGAATTGTCTTTCTGTGGACTTGCAAACATATAAATAGGGTCGATATTATTCTACTATCAATCGGTAAGTTTTGTAATTTATATAACGAATATGTGATTGATTTATATAAGTAAATGTAGCTTCGTCAAATTAGGCAACTTGATAATTTTGTTTCCCATATAATTATTCCTTGATTGATAGATTCTCCTATAAATTTGTCTGCTTGATCTTTGCTGTTTGAAATAATTTTAATACCTTACTTAATTGATCTTCCTGCCATATAAACCAATTAAGATGTTTTAGAATCCTCATTAAAGCCTCGGTGAGATTGAATGTCAATCAAAGACTTCTGGAAATTATTGACAAGATACTTATCTGTCATGAAGTTGTAGCATAATTTGCAGCATACACTTTGATTGTTGACTAAATCGAATTTGCTTTTCTGCATCTCATACCAAGAAGCATAGTAAAGTGTCACATAGAAGCTTGCTCCGGATTTAATTCTATGGACGGATAATTAAAAATTATAACATGCCTTGTGTAACTTGCTTGAAAGAACCTTTTGTTGTTGTGAATTGTTGTATCACTCCAGATACTTCGATGTATACGATGAGAGTACTTTGCTTGAAACATGGGATCTGCTCTGTGTTCATTTGCCCGTCTTTTTTGTGACTGGTGGTGCCAAAGTTCTGGTTTATCATAGTTTGATTTCACGCCTCTTCTTATCATAGATTGTTTGTAATTCGACCTCCCATGTGTCGGCTATGTTTGATCCTTTAATTTCAACTTTGTCATCTTCGATAATACGTTTTTTGTCTTACCTCTATAGCTTTTCTGATTCCAAATTGTAACTTGAAATTGAAGGACTATAGAATCTGTACTGTCAGCACCTTGAACTTTTCCTTCAACTCCACTCTTGTCAATAAAACCTTTTAATCTTGATTGAAGGGTTTGAAATTAGATCATTTGTTGTGTGTAATCACCTTCTTTAATCACCTTTTTGGAACTCTGGAAATCGCCCTTTGAGATCGACCTGGATTGTCGTTAATCGTCGTCGGGAGTTTGCTTTTAGAAAATCGCAAGAGATCACCGTTTATTAGCACGTGGATTTATCGTTGATCGATGTTGGAAATTACCTATACAAAAACGTTGGAAAAACGTCGTTTTCTTTTGCCAAGGATTGTAGATTATCGCCGCCAGATGTAAACTATTGGAGATCACCGAAAATCACTTCCGTCATTTTCTTCTAATACCACATATTTCTTGGCACATCGTAATAAATAAAATATTTAGTTTGTTAAAAGTCGATATCATTAGTTATTATTTCGTATTTTATCTAACAATATCCTCTATTTTTAATTTAATATATTATGTGAATATACCTAGATATATCTTTTATTTTCCTATTTAAAATATTATATGATTACAGTTTTATCTAATCGTAATATTTTACTAATAACAAATTTGTTACAATACTTCTTAGGCCTAACGAACTAATATAACATTTGTTTAAATTAATGCTATATTTTTATTTTATAAAAAAACTATATTAAAATTTAAAAACAAACTAATGATTTTTTGTTGATAATAATAATCCGTTATATTTTGTTATCAAGTGATAATTATGTAAATATTATTATTATTATCATAAACTATTATGTGATTATAATTTTCATTTATCATAAGGTTTTCCTTTTAGTTTTTTTTTACAATAATTCATAGGCCAAACAATACTAATATCACACAATTTTTATTTTATTACTACGCATTTATTATATAAACTATAAAAAATTACTAAAGTTTTAATATAATTTCATAGTTATTGTAAAATAAATTCACCTACGCTTTTATATATAGAGATTATATAAATTAAATAATATTATAACTAAAGTGAAACTTTTTAAATCAAATTTTCAATTAAGAAGTAAATTATAGTTCAATATGGTTTTTAATGAATGTTAATTCTGAAATTATATTTTAATAACTAACTATATTAAACCTATGTAGATTAATTTATCTATATCTTCTATATATAAGTAATGATGCTTTAAAAAAATTAATTTCTTCCAAACATATTTATATTTTTGTTTGTGTGTTTCTATGTCTTATATAACATATTTCCTTTTTTTTTAATATAAACATCCAAAGTTAGGATAAAAACAATTAAATGAATTTAGATATTAAGAAAATAAAATAAATATTATAAACTTAATGGAAACAAATATCCAAAGAAATTAAACTAAAAATGAAAACAAAAACAAAGGCTTTATAACGTTAGAAAACTAAAAATAAAAAAGTAAGCAAAAATATATAAATCAAAATTTGACTTAAAATTTTAAAGTGTCTTCATTTTAATCTTTTTAATCATTAAAGATTTTGAAGAGACCTAATTAACATTATCAAAATTGGAAATTTCTTTAAGATCCTTTCTTTTGAAGATTGGAGTTGAGTCATTTTCTCTATTTGATTCAACATTTCTTTCTCCATTAGCAAAAAAAAATGTACAATTTTTTAGTATTTATACAAGTATAAAAATTGAAATTTTTTTAAAAGAATAAATATTTTACCTGGGAAGATTGTGTGCAATTGAATTCTTTAATAAGTTCAATCCTATTGACCAACTCATTTACCTTGTAAGCATGATACTTACTTTTAGTGATATGTTTCTTTTCAATAGCAACTCTAAATAGAAAAGACTTTCCTTTTAGATTAGTTATAGTCAAAAGCAAAATTTCCAGAATTTTCAATCTGCAAAAAAATAAGAAATCATGAATTTTTTTTGTCAATAATTAGATCGACAAGGCTCGATTCATAGCCTAACACAACTCTTAAAATTCTGATTAATATTGTCAAAGTAGTAGAGGGGGGAATCGAACCCCTAGATGTCATAGTTATTAGCTAAATTACCCTAACCACTAGACCGAGAAGTATTCGGCAAAAAGTCGTGAATTATAATACTAATAATAAACAATTTATTATCAAAACTACAAAACATTTTCCATACCTCATCGGTATAAATTATTAAACTAGAAGCAAATCTATTAAATTTTGTATAACCATCCAATCGAACATCCTGCTTCACCAGTATTATCTCTGATACTAACATGAATGTAATACCTTTATCACATAGATTTAATCATTTTTTCAAGAAATCTTTCATAATAATAAAAGTAAATGTTTTTATAAGTAAAATAAGTAGAAATCTGACTTTGGAATCACAATCGTCAAATTAAAATGCAATTTGAACAATTTCACATGAGTTTAACAATTACAAGATCTTCAAAGTCACTTATGCCTTCCAAACAATCAATTGCAAAAACTTTCTTTGTTGCATATTGTGTAGTTTAAGTAGCATCATCCATAATCAGCATCAATAGAATGAATTTTGACCATTGTAACATAAGAACCAATCTAAAGGAAATAGAAAAAAAATTAATTTAAGACTCAGGAAAACAAGTCTAAAAATAAAAATTAAAAACATTTACCTCTTCTGTTTCTAGAAGTTCTCCTATTTTTTGGGATATTATTTAAAGAAATCCTCATTAACTCATAAAGATTTGACTCATTGTTTTGGCTATGATCGATCAATTCAATATGTAAATCATCATTACGAAGCCTACAATATATATTCATATATATGATTTATAGTATCTTCTATGAAATATTAAATTGATGAAAAAAACTAAATTTGAAAAATAAGTACTTATTTTTCAAGTCTAAGATCTCTAAAATTTTTTCATTATCAATCCAGATTTTAGTACACTCATAAACATTAGAAAAACTTATGATATCTAAAATAAATTATTAGATAATAGAAAATGTTAGTGATATTCAATCACGACTTATGTAATCATCTAAAAACATAATTTATTATACATTATAAGAAGGGTGATTTGCTAGAATAAAGCAAAATTTTGGGTTAATTACTAGAA